>JARYZH020001435.1:0-29021 GCA_030021035.2 Notholithocarpus densiflorus
TGGGATTCTTCATGAAGGTGAAATAGACAAAAGGGTTCAATTTCTGATAGAAGGGCTATTTGCGATAAGAAAAGCCAAGTTTCAGGTATGTTTTTTTTTTCCCTCCCTTCTTTTTTAGAATTATGGTATGACATACTACTATTAGTGTCCAGGGGTTTGAGGGATATCCCAGTGGTTCCAGAACCTCTTGTGGTATTTGGGCACTGGGTTTGAACCCCAATCAGCCCCCCTCCCCCCTATTTACGTAGCAAAAAAAAAAAGAAAAAAAAAGACTATTAATGTCCAAGGATAGTTAGAATAAAGATACCCTCCGTGATTTATTCGTTTGCAGGGGTACCCAGCTGTTCGTCCAGATCTGGACCTTGTAGAGCAGGAAGATCAGATAACCCATGAGATCTCTCTCCAAGAGGAAATAGATCCAGAGATTGCCCTTGGTATGGCATTATGCTGAGCTGTCTTCTGCTTCTTGATTGGTCTAGCTATGGTTATGTATTGATTTATATTTTTCTTTCTCCTTGTTCAGATATATTCAAGCCAGATCCTAATTTCCTTGAGAATGAGAAGCGTTATGAAGAGTTGAAGAAAACCATTTTGGGTGATGAGTCTGAGGATGAAGAAGGTTCAGATGCAGCTTCAGATGATGATGAGGATGATGATGAGGATGAGGATGATGATGAGGAAGAGGATGAGGAGCAGATGAAAATAAGGGATGAAACAGAGACAAATCTTGTAAATCTTCGGAGGACAATCTATCTAACAATTATGTCCAGTGTAGATTTTGAGGAGGCAGGTCATAAGCTCCTGAAAATTAATGCATGCATCTTTTAAGAGTGGCAAGTCAATGCCAAAACTCCTTTTGTGGGGAAAGAGTTGTTTGAGTGAAGTGGCTATCCCTTACCAAGGATGAGGGACATGCGATCCCCAAACACTCATATCATGACATCCCATCTCAAAAACGTTGCATTCATAAAATATTCACCATTTTTGCAAAATGTCATATTCAATTCTCATTTTGACAATCATCCTTAGGGGAGGTCCTACCCAAAATCGATGCAGACCCTAAATTATTGAATGACCATATGTTCAGGTTTCATTGACTAATTGATTGGATTTGAAATGATGAAGGCATTTGTTTCAGCTATCCAAACGGTTATATCGTTTGATAGCCCTTTTGAGCCAGAAAGAAAATATTTTTTCAAAAAGTTACCCAAATTTATAATTTGGCGCTCAAGCTCCATAAGCTAAGAAGTAAGTGCTCAGGATGACGGAGAAATGCATTCATTTCACTACTGTCCCGCTTGCAAAGAAATATCCCTTGCTAGCCCAGTTGAGTCTGTTTAATTCTCTTCTTATTTAACCTAGTCAAGGATTACCCCCACACTAGGACGGGTTAGATGGTTCCAAGAATCTCATGCTAGGCGACCTTCAATATTTGAGTCCATCAAATCAGTCCCTAATTGAAAAAAAATGAGAAAAGAGCCTAAATCAATCAAATGACAAAGTCATGGGCCAATCAAGTCAAATGAAGTCCTAAGCAAAGATAGGGCAAAAGAAAAAATTCAGCCCGAAACAGTCAAGAGACATAGGCCAAAGAAAAATCAAATGAAAGCCCCAAAAAGATGAAAATGGGCAAAGTTCAGAAGATGGACTTAAATTGAGGATATAGCTAAGCATGAAAGGCAATCGAAAGAAAATTCTCGATGAAGTGTAATCCTTCACTTTAGGAAACCCTTCAAAGAATTTCACAACCAAAAAAGCCTCCCGTAAGCCTAGGAAAGCTATATCCTTACATTACGGTCTTAAGAAAGTCCTTCCTAATTGAGAGCGACTACTTAGTCTATGGAGCTTGTGCTAAATAATTGCCCATATGTGAAAGTTTTGAGCCTGATATCCTTCATTTCAAGCTCCCAATTAACCCTATGGCCATGTTATAACCTAACGAAAGACCTCACTAATCATTGAGGATCGGTTGGTAGTAGGACATCAAACATTTGGTCAATCATTGATGACGAAATCATCCGCATATGCCAAGGCGTAATGCCTTAAAAATGTTAGGGTTCTCTCCCAACCCCTGCTTTGAACCCGAAAAGTTCCAAAAGCCAAACACATCATTCAAGTTCTCCCTTCATAAGATGAAAAAAAGGGACATCCATACATTTGATAGGCATGAACACTTTGCTAAAAAATCCTTGCTTGTGAGCATGTTCCCTATTTAAGGGAAATGGTAGCCATAGAGCACATAAGCTCATAAACCCATAGGAAACATGGCCTTATCGAGCCTCTCCTGTGGTACATGCATTCAACTAGATTTTCGTGATAACGATTGAATTTCCAAAAATTTTGAGCCTGATTTTTAGAACCAATTGAAATAGATGGGAAAAATGATGACCTACAAAGATTTCAAACAACAAGGATTCCAAATCCTCCAAACTTTTCAAGTTTAGCATATCCCTGAGGGTTATTCACTTCTTCCTTCCCAAGGAATTTCCAAAAAATGGGGTTTTTAAGATTGCAACAACTTATGCAAGCCTCTCTCAATCACTACCAGGCATCTTTAAGAAGACCTGAACCCAAAAGATTCAAATGCTCAACCCCAGGTTTTAAATACCATTTGAACATCATTGCCCTAAACACTTCTCGAACCTCTCGAACTCATCCCAGCAGTGGATGCCCAAGTCATTACTCCAAACATGACCCTCAATGACCAAAGGTTGGCCTTAGTCTCAATCCTGATACTGGGGCAGTTTTATTTTTGATATTTTCAAATCGTGGACGATATTCCCTTTATCTAGTGCAATTAAAGATATCCACTAAGAGAAGGAGAAATCTCTCCTGGTGAGAGCTTGAATAGATGCCCAACATGCACGATTCATCAAGACCACACAAAACTCAACATCCAAGCGGTTCTTGTGTAGCTATGACCAAGTGTGTCAACACTTCCAAGAGGGGATCTTCCCAAAACTTTGAATCTAGAAATCAGCAAATTAAGGAACCCAAAGAGCCTGCAATGGGGAAATCCTTCAATTCTTTCAACCTTGCTACATCAAAGCCCAAATCTCTAACAACCTCGCTAAGCCTGCTGTTTGGATGTCGAAGCTGGTCAAGCTCCCTTTCTAAAGCAGGACTCAAGGAAGAGTTCTGTCTCTTTGTGTCAAGTAGAGCCTACAAGGTGCCAACCTCAGTAGTAGCAACCCTCAATGCCTCCTCATTTTCGGCTATCTCAGCTTGGAAACGACGAAATGCCAACTGTGGCTCACTTGGCTCGTCAGTAGGCCCATACTCCAAGCTCAAAGTGGAATGGATGAAGGATCTAGCCTTCATTAGCCTCAATGCTAAATCATCAGCTCTGCTGCACGCCTCGGCACAAATAACCTCCACTCTGGTTGTCTTTGTTGGAAAATATGGTTTTGCATCTTATACAAAACACACAACGGAAGCAACAAACACAGATCTACTTCATTCATGAGAGATAACATGTAACCTTGAATTCTAGAACAAAGAATAGAAAGCGTACCTTGATGAAGTGAAATTCAAAACCAAGACTTGAGAATACCTCTAATCTTCATCTCAATTCCACATGGTGCCCAAGAAGACTCTAGCTCCAATGGGTCTTAGGCTTTTCTGTCAACTCTTGACAAGTCCAAAGTTACCATTAATTATATTTATTACCACTATATAAATATAATTGCACTCTAGGCCGTATTAATAAATTATATCCCAAGATTCTAATGATATCATTTGACCCCTCCATGAAATATCCATAGTGAACAAAGTCATAAAGAACTGTCACTTTGTAAACAACTATTTTATCCTTGAGTACCTGGTTTAATCTTTTAGTTATTCACATTTATTGAAATCCTATTTTAATAAATATAAGCTTTAGTAACTCCTTACTAAAGTGGGCGCCCCGAATAACCAGTTCCCAGTAAAATTATCTCAAGGAGATATTTCGTGTCTCTATGGAAGGAGATTATGGATTCCATCTTGAGAATATGTGTTCCTTCAACACTACGTGTGGTTACCCAACATACTGAGGTTTTGACCGTGAATATTAGATCTCACTCTTGATATATCAAAGTAACCTACATTTCATGATCGGGTTCACTATCCTCTCTGGATTGAGCTTCTATGAAATTAGAAGTCGTGAGATTAATTATTTAGGTGACAATTGTTGATTGAGTAATTAATCTCACAGTGGTCTAGTTCAATATGTTTTAACTCTTAAGACACATCAACACATCAACTAGAAGTCTCCACTTCCATGATCAAGACAAATCATCTTAGTTGATGTGTTATAGTCTTCGTAGATGAAATGCCCAATTTCATCACCGACTACGAACTACGTTTTGACTTTACAAGGAACTTGTGATTTATATCTTCTGTGACTAAATCACATACAATGCATCTCAAGGACTATGATAATGTCCCATTAGTTCATTTATATATAGTCTCATATAATTAAACAATTTAATTATTATGACATGTCAATAAATTGGATTTTAGGGCATAAACCCCAACACTCTCCTCATCCCTCGTCTTGCCTTAATAGTGGTGCACGGTCGGTTCAGTCGCATACTAGTCCATCAAGAGATTTGTCGCACGAACCGAGACCACACAAAACTACACTAGGGTTGTTTATTTTTGTGCATCTCATCCGTCATCTCGGAATATCTTGAACCTCATTTTCAAAGCCTGGTTCACTCGGTTCAGGGGTCAGTTCAACCCCCGTTGCCAAGACATGTAACGGGACAGTGCCAGGGCCATTCCAAATCACTAATAGCGATCCATCTAGTATGGTATGAAGGTAGTGTAAGTCATTTCTCGCCTGCAATTCCTCAGGGGAACTTTTCTTCAAGCACTAATTAGTTCAGTTGATAGTCGGGTTAGTCTATGCATTCCGCCGTACGTTGAGTCCAAAATCCCGCTGGGGAAATTGATGATCATCATCAGGGTTGTCTAGAAACCCATATCATCCAGTACGAGCTCAAACCCGTGTCAAGCTGAATCACCGATCCAGAACCGCGCAAAATCCTACACTGGGGTAGTTTATTTTGCGCAGTTCAATCCATTTTCTGCTAATCAATATGCTTAAGAACGGGTCCATCTCGCTAGGAACCTTTCCTCTCATGTTGAGAACCGCATAAAACCTACACTAGGGCAGTTTCATTTCATGCGGTCTCTCTTTTTTTCCATATCCCTCAGCGGGTCAATCAATATAAGATTTTATCAGTAAACCCGTGAAAATACGGTACGATGCAAATGGAACAATGCGTGGATAACAATGGTGGCACCACAAGGTCATCAACGTTAAAAGCGCTACTAGAATCATACATGTAAGGTCTACCAAGAGGCAATGTCCATACACACATTAGGAGCCTACCAAGAGGCGATATCAAGAATCATACATTGGGAGCCTACAAGAGTCAATATTGAGAAACCTACATGTAAGGCCTTCCAAGAGGCAATGTTCATACATACATTCGAGCCTACCAAGAGGCAATGCTCATACATACGTCTAAGGCCTACTAAGAGGCAATGCTCATACATGCATCTAAAGGCCTACTAAGAGGCAATGTTCATACATACATCCGAGCCTACCAAGAGGCAATGTCTTACATTTAAGGCCTACCAAGAGGCAATGCTCATACATACATCAGGAGCCTACCGAGAGGCAATATCAAGAATCATACATCAGGAGCCTACCAAGAGGCAACATCATGAGTCATACATTAGAGCCCACCAAGAGGCAATGTCATACATCTAAGGCCTACCAAGAGGCAATGTTCATACATACATTGGGAGCCTAGCAAGAGGCGATATCTACAATCATTCATCCGGGCCTACCAAAAGTGTCAACATTTCAAATAGGGCATCTTTCCCAAAGCATTGAATCCAGAATTTAGCGAATCAAGGAACCTAAAGAACCCACAACAGGGCAGTCCTTCATTTCTTTTAAGCCTTGGTTGGTGTCTCAAGAATCCAGCACAACCAACAAATTCCTTACCTTTGGGTAGTCTTTAGATAGATTTCTTCTGATGAAATCCCTTACCTTCGGGTAGTCTTCAGACTTGTTTCTCTCATTGAAACACATTTAGCTCTAATTAGCCACCAGAGGGTCTCTTTCAAACACCTTTCATCTTGGGGTAGTCTTCGGACTCGTTTCTCTCATTGAAACACATTCACATTCGGGTAGTTTTCAGACGCGTTTCTTTTGTTGAAACACCTTTCACCTTCAGGTAGTCTTTGAACTAGTTTCTCTCGTTGAAACACATTCAGCTTTAACTAGCCCCCAAAGGGTCTCTTTCTCAAACACTTTCACCTTCAGGTAGTCTTCAAACTCGTTTCTTTCGTTGAAACACATCTAGCTAAAAGTAGCCCCCAGAGGGTTTCTCTCTCAAACACTTTCACCTTCAGGAACTCTTCGAACCAGTTTCTCTCAATGAAACACATTCAGCTATAACTAACCCCAGAGGGTCTCTTTCAAAAACTTTCACACCTTCAGCTTTAACTAGCCCCCAAAGGGCCCCTTTCTCAAACACTTTCATCTTTGGGTAGTCTTCGGACCAATTTCTCTCATTGAAACACTTTCAACTAAAAGTAGCCCCATAGGGTCCCTTACAAACACTTTTACTTTCAGGTAGTCTTTGGACGCATTTCTTTCGATGAAACCTTCCATTCTTCCACGGCGTAGGAATCTTTATGGTACTCGATGCACCCCAACCTGCTCAGTACAATCTTCCACACTTCCACGATGAAAGAACTACTCCATGATTCGGAACCGACAATACTTCTTTTCATCTCATTGTGAGAGACCGGGGAAATTTAGGTGCTTTCAAAAAAGAGATTTGGGTGCTTTTTCAAGACACCTCTCTTTTTGGGTAAGTGGTGTGGAGTCGCCACTTATTTTTTTAAACAAAAAAATAAGAAAAAAAATTAAATACAACTTTACATGACTAAATTGTTCCATTATCATTAATTGAATAAAAAAAAATACGAACTTGATAAATTGAATATTACATGGCTTTGGGTCCTAGTTACAAACTACCAAAGATACATGGCTTTTGGTCCTAGTTTCTACCAAAAAAAAAAAAAAAAAAAAAAAACAAAGATAAAGTCTAGGTCTACCTATCCAAAGATGCTAAATTCAGAGGCTAGGTTACAGAATGGGAAGGTGTTAGGCACCCATTCCGCCCAGACAGAGTCTGGTCTTCTAGACTCTCATGACCAATGTACCCCTTTATGCATGATATGTTGCATACATGAGACACTCAACCAAACTAAGTCACATAAATCTATTTATGAATGTGTCCTCTTCTTTTAAGAAAAATTCAGATATGTTTTTGTGAATAAAAAAAATTTGATTTGATTTATGAAAAAAAAAAAGAGAACCAAATATGTTTTGGTATAGGTAAGAAAAATAGTTTTTGGTGAAGAAAAGTTAGATCTGAGTTTATTAAATAAAACAAAGCCTTTTGGTTTAAAAATATCAGATCTGTTTTTGAGAACTAAAAAAATTGGTTTTTGGTTTATATGTAAAAAAAAAAAATCAGATCTGTTTTGTAATAAAAATAAAAAAAAAGATTTGTAGAAAACCTTAAAAAATCAGATTTAAAAAAAAAAAAAAAATCTTTTTAGAAGAGGACTACACTCATGAAATAAATCTATGCTACTTGCATTAAACAAAACAATGTAAACATCATAACTTATGAATAAAACAAACAACACATCACTACTTATGACTTCCTTTTTTTATTTCAAAATCTGCTATGTTTAGAAAAATTCAGATTTGTATCTAAGGAAGATACAAATAAGTTTTTATGTAAAAAATTCAGATTTGCATCTAAGGAAGATGCAAATTAGTTTTTGTGTAAAAAAAATCAGATTTGCATCTAAGGAAGATGCAAATTAGTTTTTGTATTAGAAAAAATTCAGATCTGTATCTAAGGAAGATGCAAATCAGTTTTTATGTTGGAGAAAATTCAGATTTACATCTAAGGAAGATGCAAATCAGTTTTTGTGTTAGAAAAAATTCAGATCTGCATCTAAGGAAGATGCAAATCTATTTTTGTATTAGAAAAAATTCAGATCTACATCTAAGGAAGATACAGATCTGTTTTTATGTTAGCAAAAATTCAGATCTGCATCTAAGGAAGATACAAATCTGTTTTGGGTTTTGAAAAAGATTTTTTAATGAGCAGATTTTTGAAATTCAAAAGAAAAACCATAACAATGAAAGAATTAAGACCATGTTTTCAAGGAAAAATTTAACAATACATGGCATCCACACCAAAAATTAAAAAAAACATCATAAATCTATTCATGCATCACCAATCAAAATTAATAAAGAAGATTAAAAAAAGAAAAGAAATTTCTTGCATGCGTGCTCTTCGTTGTGAATGGATATTTTAGGATTCAAAGAAATTTATTCAATTATCTTTGAAGCCTAAAATATTTTGCTTACAATAAAGAAATTCCTAAAGCAAGAGCCTCTAGAACGTTTTTAACGTAAGAGGGAAAAGAAAAGAATCAGAAAGAAGGGAAATCTCAAAGCCTGAAAAAGTGTGCTGAATTCTGAGATCCAGCCTCTATTTATAGAGGTTGGGATGCTCAAAAAAATATCTAGATGATGTGTTTCAGCTTAATCCATGTGCCCTTGGGCCAGGGCCCGATTTTGTGCTATTCGGCACTCCAAAAGTGCCGAATGGGTGCCAGACCCGCTTTCAAGTTTCAGTCCGTTTTGGACTCCTTTTTAAAGATTTTTTGAACCGGGACTTGCACTTAGACGCATTTTTAATCCATGTTCTAAAAATTAAACTCTTTTTTGGATAATTCAAGTCTTTTCAGCAACAATTATCTTATAGATAAATACTCTAAAAAATCTTGATTATCCTCAATTTTGTAATTATCTGATTATCCCCTTTATTCCTATGCAAACAAGCCTATTTTTAACACTCACTAACAACCAATCACAAAATTATTTAATTAATTTTAATTGTTTAGCCAATCAGAATTAATTTAAATTAATCGTGCGTGGTTGATTCTACCTAGACACAATGCATGCTGACTGTGCAAACTTGATCATGCGATATCATTCGATTCGACGGTCTGATTTGGAAACCGAGCATACCGTCACTACCGTTAGAATCTCAAGATCATTTTTATGATATGCAATGAACAAATTTAATGCATGTAATGAAATCATGAATTTTGGGTACATGAACGGTCATTCTAGTCATCTTCCTTAATTAAATCATGCGTGCAAAATTGAGTGTCTACAGAATGCCCCTCATTGACAGAGCTTGGAAAGCGAATGTCAATGTCAAACAAAGACACTAATTTTAGTGGCCATGATTTAATTGAGGTTGAATTTTTTAAAGATTACCTAGCCCTCGAACCTAAAGTCTTGGAATATAGAACTAGTGCTTTGTTATTTTTGACAAAAAAAGGAAAATTGTGAACACTTGACCTACTTGATAGCTAATGAATTTTGAAACGATTCTTGATAATTGAGGTGACCGAGAGGCTTCTCTATCTCAGTCTAAATATGAAGGGTCGACCAAGGGGCTTTTCTACCTCGGAACTGGAACTGTGACGACTAAGGGGCTTTTCTACTTCGATTTGAATGGAAGTTATCCAAGGGGCTTTTCTACCTAGGAACCGGAGCTGTGGCGACCAAGGGGCTTTCCTACCTTGATCTTGATGAAAGGTAACCAAGGGTCTTTTCTACCTCAGAACCAGAGCTGTGGCGACCAAGGGGCTTTTCTACCTCGAAATCGGAGCTGTGATGACTGTGGGGCTTTTCTACCTCGATCTTGATAAAAGGTAACCAAGGGGCTTTTCTACCTCAAAACCAGAGCTGTGATAACCAAGGGGCTTTTCTACCTCGATCTTGATGAAAGGTAACCAAAGGGCTTTTCTACCTCGGAACCGGACTGTTGAAATGTCGATCAAAGGGCTTTTCTACTTTGATCTGAATTGTTTAAATGTCGATCAAAGTGCTTTTCTATTTCGATTTGAACTGTTGAAATGTCGATCAAAGGGCTTCTCTATTTTGATCAGAGCTGTTGAAATGTCGATCAGAGGGCTTTTCTACTTTGATCGTGCTATTGCCTGCAAAAAGTCAAAATTTGGGATTAGGCTTTAAATGATGAGGGCTTTGTGGTCCCGCTGTTTTTGATATGTGTGCTTTCCATTTGTTCCTTCTTGATTTGGATATTACATTTTTATCAACAAAACTTTGATTGATTTTTGTAGTTCTTTGAAAAAGATTTTATTTTTGAAACTTGAAGCTTGGAATTGGAAATTGGAAATTTTGAATTTGAAACTTGAAATTTGAAAATTTGCCACTTGAGATTTTGAGACTTGAAACTTGGAATTTGAAACTTGAGGTTTTGAATTTTGATACTTGAAAATTTGGAACTTAAAATTTTGGAAATTTGGAATTTGAAACTTGAAATTTTGAAACTTGAGATATTGAAAATTTGCAACTTGAAATTTTGAAACTTGAGATTTTGAAACTTGTAATTTTGGAACATGGAATTTGAGATTTCGAATTTGAAATTTAGAATGTGGAATTTAGAATTTGGAAACGAAAATTTTGGATTGAAAATTTGGGGATTTGGGATTTGAAAATTTGGAATTTGAAATTGAAAATTTGGAAGTGAACTTGAGATTTGAACTTAGAATTTGGAATTAGAAATTTGAAATCTGGGATTTGGGAATTTGAAACTTGGGATTGAAAATTTGAAATTTGGAATTGAGAATTTGAGATTTGGAATTGAAAACTTAAAACTTGAGATTGAGAATTTGACATTTGGAATTGAGATTTTGATGTTGAGACATTGTCATTGTGTTGTTGTGTGCTCTTGTTGAAATTTGGGACATTTTAGGGTTGGTCATGTTGTAATCTTGGCTTTAGGGCATTTTTTATTGTTGTTTTTTTTTTGGCATGGTGTAACTTGAATAATGTTGGTGGGTCATGAATTTTGGCAATATTGGTAATATGTGATGTTATTGAATGAACTTTGGCTTGGATTTTGGGGGCATTGGAGTTGTGAGAAATTTGTGGTGTAGGCTTGGATGAATACATTTATGATGCATGTGGGAAATTTTATTGGCATGTGTAAATTTTATTTCATGAGCATGGCAAAATTTTGTGGGTATGGGTATGGAAAAAATTTGTGGGTATGGGTATGGAAAAAAATTTGTGGTGGCTTGAAATTTTTGTTGGGCATGAGATTTTCTTTGGTTATCCTAATGATGGGTCTAACACTTGTCTTTGTTGATTTTTCAGGTGAGTCACATGGCATTGGCTGATGCCACCACAAGATCTTTGGAGGAAAGGATCGGAAATCTTGAGCTTCAGAATCGGCAGCAGAATTCTTGGTTTTATGCAAGTCAAGGAGGAAACACTAAAGGTGGCTCCTCTAGAGGTGGGTCGAGGAGATCTTCGCGCAGGCGGACCTAGAGTCCCAATGATGTTTGATTTGTATTTTTAATTTTTCCTACAAAAACGAGAAGAAGTGTTCCTTAGACAATCTTGTATTAATTTCCATTTTTAGCTCTTTGTCCTTGGAATTGCCTTTGATCATGTGGAAACTTTAAATGAGACAAGTTTAGAATTCACTTGATGAGGTCTTGTAGTACCAATTTAAACTTATCTTGATTGGCTTTGATGGAATTTGCACTTATTTGAATGAGGCAGAGCCGAATGCCCCTAGTTTAAAAATGAATGCATGATTTTTTGGAAATCTTGAAATCTTGGTTTTTTTTTTTATGTGAAAAGATGATGATGATGGTCCCTCTTTCTTTTTTTTTTGAAAATGAATGAGGCATGGTCGATTGCCCCTAGTTTGGGACGTGAATTCATGATCTTGGAAAACCTTAATTTTATCAATTTTTTTTTTTTATTTTGAAAACAAATGAGTAAGGCATGTCTGAATGCCCCAGTTTAAGGGAAAAAAATTCTGAGTGCTTAACAAGGTAAAAAACAGACCTAAAAAGTGCCTAAGAACGCAAAACAGTGTGAATGAGCTTTAGTGGGGTTAAGTGTCGTTCGGCACTTTTAGAGTGCCAAATGGCATTTTGTCATGCCACCAAGCTTAGACCATGGTGGGCCGACTCCTCACTTTTTTCTAACGCACGTTTTGCATTTTCAAGTTTAAAAAAAAAAAAAAAATTCTTCGTTTGTGACCATGAAACACTTTCCTACTCAACTACAAACTCTTCAAAACTTATTTAAACCTAATTAACAACTGAAGTAGCTTACATTAGTGATCTTTCCTGCAACAAATCTCTGCATCAAGGTTAGCAAAACACAATAATCACAAGCAAAAGTCATCCATGGCTAGTAATCAAAATTTTTCTCATTCAACAATTCATGATATAAACAGATGGGTTCGCAGCTTTGATTTTAGTACCAGGACCAATTTTACAGCCTATAAACTAAAGGGAATCAAGGATTTGAGGAATGTCAAAATCAAAAGGGACTTCCTTCGTGTTGTTGTGAAATTTTGGGATCCTGAAGATCACGTGTTCCGGTTTAAAACTGCTGAACTTTGCCCTACAATTGAAGAATTTCTCGCTATTCTGGGCTATGATCCAAGCAAGAAATCGTAGCAGTTTCCTGTGATCCCAGGCATAGGGAATCTTTGTCTGATGCTCTTGGTCTTCCTACTTCCATTACTAGTAGTATGGTTGAAGGACATATGGTGAATCTTCGTGTGATTCTTTCAAGGCTGATTAACAAACGCACTTATGGAGTGACTGACAATATGCATAAAAATTTTGGCTTGACTCTACGCTTTGTGGGAAAATTTTTGCTTTGCTCTAGAAGGCATGGTTTTGCAGATGCTCAAGCCATAACTGTTGTGAGTCAAATTAAAGATGGTGATAATCCTATTTTTCTGATCTTGGCAGAAACTCTTCTAGGACTGGACGTTGTATTTCATGGTGGAGAGTCTCAAAACTTTCTTGGGAGTCCCTTGACTTTGCAGATATGGCTGATGGAATGACTGGATATAATTGCCAGGCCTACAGGTGGTAATTATGGTCCTAGTGGTTTTCTTAGTAGGACCGTCATCAAAATCGAGTGCCAAACTGAGAGCGACTGGGTGAAATTCTTGAACAAGAAGTCAAGTGCCTCCATTCGATGGAATTGTTATTGGTGGAAGTGCCCACCCCTTTTGTTGCAATCTCTGGGATTAGATCATATTTTCCTAGTTGGGTTAAGGAAAGCAACTTTCTACAAAGCTGACAGACTCTTGAGGCAATTCCAATATGAGCAAGGAATACCTGGTGAAAAAAGAAGAAAACCTTTCACTCCTATGGACATAAATCCTACTTCTATAAGGAACATGCTGTTGGGCTTGGAGATGGCTGACCGATTGGATTAGTCTTTTGTCAAGGTTCACTTTTATAGGATGACTGTAGAATTCTCTAATTGGTTGGTGGACAAGATTGCTGACAAGGAAGCTGACATGGTTGCTATGAGAAAGCAGTTTCTTAGAGACAATCGGGAAAGACACGATGATGACAACTATGAATTTAAAAGAAGGGACAAAGATGACAAGGTACCTATCACAGAAGAAATCAATGATCCACCAAAAGAGAAAAGACTGAAGACAAAATGACCTTCTTATTTTTTGCTTTGAACATGTTTATTTTAAAAGTTGATGTGAAACTCTTATGTTTAGGAATTATTTAGGAGTTGCAAGTTAAGGATTCTGTTTAAGGTTCAGGTTTTTAGGGTTTGGTTTTTGGATTTGGCTTAGAGCTTGGGGTTTTTATTTTTATTTTTTATGGTTTGATTTAGGGTTTGGTTTTTTAGATTTTGTGTAATGACATGGTTTAATGGAATGGTTGGATTTTAGGAAAAAAAAATTTCTTTTGCTTAATGGGCCAATGGTGGGTTTGGGAAAGTTGCGACCAGATCAATGCATGGTTGCCTACGTACCCCCTTTGTAGAAGGTTCAGGTCATCACATAGTTCATTTATTTTTTATTTGCCTTAACTTTTGCCTAGGTTGCCCTTTCGGGTTTTCAACCTAACAGGCTCTCTCACTCTATCTTTTTTTTACTCTCCTTTTTCGTAGATCGCCGTTTCGGGTTTTCAACCTACCCTTTTTATTTTATTTTATTTTATTTTTATCAAGCTTAGGAAGGGAAATAACATAATTTACAACCACTTCAGATGTGGTGCTATGAGATTACTGCCTCAGACGTGGTATTTCTTCAAATGATCCATGTTAGTTGGCTCAGTGAAAGGGTTTGCATCTAAATCCATCAACCTTACTGCTCCCCCAGAATATATCTACTTGATAATGTATGGACCTGCCCAATTTTGTTTGAACTTCCCATTTGTATCTTGAACCGGGGCTCGGATCTCTTTCAACAGTAAATCCCTTAACTTCAAATCTCTAGTTCTTACTTTTTTGTCAAAAGCTTTCTTGAGCCTCCTTTGATATCCCTGAATGTGATATAGGGCCTTGAGTCTTTTCTCATCCAGCATGCATAACTGGTCATATCTTCTTTGTAACCAATCTGCTTCAGGGATTTCACTTTCTAGTACTGTCCTTAGTGAACGGACACCCATTTCAATGGGAAGGACTGCTTCCATCCCATACACCAATGAATAAGGAGTGGCTCTTGTGGAAGATCGAATTGATGTCCTATACCCCCAGAGTGCATAGGGCAATTGTAGGTGCCAGTCCTTGTAGTTCTTCATGCTCTTCTTCAAAATTTGCCCTATATTCTTGTTTGCAGCCTCAACTGCTCCATTAGTCTGAGGACGGTAAGGTGAAGATTTTTGGTGCTGAATGTTGAACTGTTGCAGTAGCTTTTCTGTTTCTCCTTTGAAATGCAGCCCATTGTAAGAGATAATTTCATGTGGTACCCCATATCTGCAGAAGATATTGGTCTGGATGAATTGAACAACTTTCTTTGAATTCAGAACCTTGCATGAGGCAGCTTCTACCCATTTAGTGAAGTAATCAATGGCTATGAGTATGAATTCATGGCCATTGGATGTAGTTGGGTGAATCTTCCCAATTATATCTATTCCCTATGTAGAGAATGGCCAGGGTGATGTGATAGTATGTAGTGGCATGGGTGGCATGTGCTTCAGATCTCCAAGGACTTGGCATTGATGGCATTTTCGAACATGAGCTGCACAGTCGGCTTCCATAGTAGTCCAGTAATAACCATGTCTCATTATCTTCTGAGATAACATGTGTGCATTCATATGTGGCCCATAGCTTGACTCATGAACCTCTTCAATTATTTGCTGTGCTTCCTTAGCGGTCACATAAAGGAGATGAATTCCGTCATATGATCTTCTGTAAAGCCTTTCACCACAAATAATGTAATTAGCAGACAACCTCCGGATGGTTAATTGGTCATTCTTGTCTACAGACTTCGGGTATGTCCCATCCTTGAGGTATTGCAGTATGTCTGAATACCATTCACATTTTCCATTCTTTCCCTCATCTTCTTCTATTATCATGCAATAGGTTGGTTCTTCTTTCTGTTCCACCACTATTGGCCTAGCTTCATCTTCCTTAGGTCCATCTATCATGGATGCCATGGTTGCTAAAGCATCTGCAATCTGATTTTGCATTCTTGGCACATATTGATATTGGATCTTGCTAAATTTTGAGGCCCACTTTTGAAGACATTTATGATAAGGCATCAGCCTTTCTTCTTTGATCTTCCATTTATTCTGAATCTTATAAATTATCAAGGCTGAATCACTATATACTTCCAACTCTTTTACCCCAAGGCCTAGGGCTGCTCGTAACCCCATGATGCAAGCTTTATATTCAGTGGCATTGATAGTGGCAGGAAAGTTAAGCTTACCAGAAAATGGGATGTGTTCCCCTTTTGGATAAATTAAGAGAACTCCAATACCACTTCCATTTTGGTTAGTTGCTCCATAAAAATACATCTTCCATGATTCTACCTCAATCCCGATATTATCTTCATCTAGAAAGTCCCTTTGGATCTCTTCAGCTTCTTCAGGTGAACAGTGGGCTAAGTGATCAGCAATTGCTCTCCCCTTCACAAATTTCTGAGTCACATATTTAATATCAAATTCTAACAGAAGCAAAACCCATTTAGCTGTCTTCTCGTCCTGCACAGGTTTTTCCATTAAGTACTTCAAAGGATCCATCCTTGCAATCAACAAGACCTTGTAAGTAAGCATATAATGTCGGAGTTTGCAGGTTGCCCATACAAGTGCTACACATGTCTTCTCCAATAGTGAATACTTATCTTCATAAGGCAACATCTTCTTGCTGATGTAGTAGACTGCATTCTCTTTTCTAGTCTTCTCTAGATATTGAGCAAGTAAAGCCCCCATTACTGTATCTGTAGTGGTGAGATACAACAATAATGGCTTTTCAGGTACTGGTGGGATGAGTATTGGGGGTTTCACCAGATAATTCTTGATCTTCTCAAAGGCTTCTTGGCATTGTTCATTCCATACCGTTGGAACTTCCTTCTTGAGCAATCGAAAAATTGGTTCACATGTCATGGTGAGCTGAACTATGAACCTGCTGATGTATTGTATCCTCCCTAGAAATCCTCGGATCTCCTTTTCAGTTCTTGGAGGTTTCGTCTCTACAATGGCCTTGATTTTGTCTCTGGCTTACCATAAACCCCAATAGCTTTCCAGATGTGACTCCGAAAGTGCACTTCTTTGGGTTCAATCATAACTTGTAGAACCAGATTCTTTCAAAGAACTTCCTCAAAGCTGGCATATGCCCTTCATGGTCTTTGGACTTCACTATCATATCATCAACATAAACCTCTACTTCTTTATGGATCAAATCATGTAGCAAAGTGGAGGCTGCACGTTGGTAAGTAGCACCAGCATTTTTGAGGCCAAATGGCATGACTTTGTAGCTATATGTCCCCTATGGAGTAATAAAGGAGGTTTTCTCCATATCTTCTGGAGCCATCTTAATCTGAATATACCCCAAAAATCCATCCATAAATGATAGCAAGCCATGACCTACTGTATTATCGACCAGGATATCAATGTGAGGCAAAGTCTACACACATCCTTACTTTCCCATCCTTCTTTAGCACCGTAACAACATTAGCTAACCACTCTGGATAGTTAACTACTCTCAGAAATCCTGCATTGTACTGTTTCTCAACTTCTTCCTTGATCTTGAGGGTCCATTTGGCTTCATTCTTCTCAATTTCTGCTTGACGGGCTTCATGATTGGATCTGTTGGAATGCAATGTTGTACTATATTTGTATAAATCCCAGGCATGTCTTCATATAACCACGCAAATGCCTCTTTGAACTCTATCAGAAGTGCCACTAATGTATCTTTCTCAAAAGTGGTTAGAGTATTGCCCACTTGTATCATTCTTGGTTCATCATCAGTTCCAAGGTTAATGGGTTGGGTTTCTTCTTTTATGGGTTATAGGTGTCCTTGTTTTAATTCCTTATTATTAAGAGTTTCTTTACCAATTTCATAAATAAAAACATTCAAAGCCAACAAATAAACAGAATCAGAAATCATATTATAAGGAAAAGAGTTTTCAACAGACTTAATAGACTCAATAGCAACCGACTCTATAGGAATACTATCACAAACAGACTCAACAGGAATAGAAATACTAGTAGAAATAAACTCAATGGGGACAGAAACAATGTTCTTGGTAGGGGTGACTGGCTCGACGGTCTTGATCTTCTTGGCAAGAGTGACTGACTTGACGGTCTTGATTTTCTTCATGGAGTCCTCCATAGGGTGGGTGGCTCCCTCCCATGCCCAATTCTTCAACTCAGTTGTGGCTTCAGTGATGGCAGGCGCCTCCCAGCAAGTTCCTTCTTCCTTCAGCATCAATACCGAGTGGGTCTTCATCTATATAGCCCATGCCTTCGTCATCAATCTCCATATCTGTGGGGTTGTTAGTCTCCAAATGTGGGGGTTCGAAGTGTCCCCCCCTTTTGTGATGTGGGCAATTTTTTTTGGGTCATTTAGATCGGTGTTTTAGGGTTTGAAGTGTTTCCCTCCATTTGTGGATGTTGGGCCATTTGATTAGGGTTTGAAGTGTCTCCCCCCGTTTGTAGGTATTGGGTTGTTTGATTAGGGTTTGAAGTGTCTCCCCCCATTTGTAGGTATTGGGTTGCTTGATTGGGGTTCGAAGTGTCTTTCCCCATTTGTGGATGTTGGGTGATTTAATTAGGGTTTGAAGTGTCTCCCCTTACTTATGGATGTCGGGTAATTTGTGCTCGGCTACTTCTTCACTCCATATGTCATATCCTACACTGGACGTCATTCCCATTAACTCTTCCTAGGTCATTATAAAACATTTAGGCAAATCATAGATTAGTTCAGATGGGTCCTCTTTACTTTCTCATTCAATCATCAAGCAATTAATCCTCGGTCCTCTCCCAAAATTGTGGTTGGGCAAGGGATTATTAGTGATGCTAGGCCTTGTAGGCAGTGCAATCACCTTGTTGTCTATTAAGTTTTGAATTGCATGACGAAGGCCAAAACACTTGTCAGTATCATGGCCAGGGCCTTGGTGGTAGGCACACCTCTTATTCACATCAAATCTTGAAGGTAGTAGGTTTGGAATTGGTCTTGGGTCTAAGGGCTTCAGTAACCCTTTTTCTTTTAGTTTCTCAAACATTTGGCTCACAGGCATATACAACTCATGAATTTCCTTCCTAGGCCTTGGAGGTGGCCCTTGTGATACTTGTACGGGTGCAATGGGTGCAATCAGTTGGTAAGGATCATTTTTATGGATATTAGAAACTTCTACAACCTTAGAATTAGAGCCTAAATTCTTTTTAAACCTTAGTGGGTCATTATTCTTTATAGTGCCATTATTTATTGCATCCTTAATTTGGGTTTCAGCAGCAATCAAAGCTTTAAAATTAGGGAAATATTGGGCAAACAAGTACTTATAGTATACAAGTAATAAATTCTTTACAACCATAGCTTACTGTTCTTCTTTACTTGGCCTATTCATCATCTGTGTTGCCTTGGCTCTCCACTTGGTAATGAAAGTAGACAATGATTCTTTTGGCTCTTGCTTCGTGGTCTTGAGATCTCTCCTTGTTATGTCCACTTCTATGTTATATTTGTATTGCTTGTGAAACTCACGGCAGATGTCCTCCCAGCTTTTTGCTCTAGTGTCATCTAGGTTGAGGAATCATCTAAGAGCAGCTCTAGTTAGAGTGTTTTGGGACATTTGAGCAAATAGTTCTTCAGTCGCACCTAGGGTTGCATAACCCTCATATACGTCTTCAAATGGGACTTTGGGCAACTGGTCCCATCAAACTTGTCCAAGGTCGTCATCTTGAACTTGGGAGGCAGCCTCACATCAGGGAAAAGTGAAAGGGATTCGTAGTCCATAAGGTCTTCCATCTTACGAGCTCTTCTAATCATCTCCTTCATTTTGTTCATTCTTTTGTTGATCTTCTTCTCACTCTCCATGGTTGGTGGATTATGGTCAGCTTTGTTCTCCTCTTGGTTACTCTTTAAGTTTTGAAATTGTTGCACCATAAGGTTTATGTCCTCCGTCAGCTGGATTTGACTAGCTACCATGGTGTTGAGTAGCTCTTGAGTGTTCATAGGTTCTTCATTGTTCGGATGTTCTCCCTCTTTTGCCATAGTGTTAGGAGCTTCAAACTTCTTGTGACTTGAACTATCTTGTAGGTCGAATATGGGATTGTGATGTTGTAGCAGCAGAGTATCTTCTATGCTTACGGGGTTCAGTACCGTAATGGGAGTGATGGGCTTGGAATTGGAGCTACTGGCCTGAGTGTCGGCCTTAGGTTCTCTTTGCAGCCTTCCTTCGGATCTTGACCAAATTCTCCCCTAATGACAGGCTTGGTCAGGTTAATCAAAGTTAGGTCCCCATCTATATCAATCAACCAAGCAAACACATATAACATGCAATGCAATTTTAACATGGACTGGCCTAAGGGTAGGTTCTAAGTCATTACATTGTCGGGTGGGTTTATTGTTTCATTGTTTCCCACAGCTAGGACGTTACACCTCCCAACTTGTAATGTAATGAACATTGCGTTGGTCCGAACGACATGGTCTATCCTTTACAGTTAACAAGAAATGATCCAGTGACTTTAGGCTATGAGTTGGTGATTTCACCACTAGGTACTTGAATCTAATGAAGACCAGTGATCCATGGTTACTACCACTACATGTTGTTGAAAGGGGTGCATACATATTTACTGTTTTGATGGCACACATTATGATAGTTAGGAAAAGCTTTTAACAAACAATACATACAACAAAATATCATACAATATCTCAACAAACAACAAAATATCACACAACATCTCAAGACATAAAAACAATATCATACAACATCATGCAAAAACAAGGGTACATATTTGGTCACTGAAGTCTAACACGAAGCTTAGCCCTCTACATCCCCAGTGAAGTCGCCACTATGAGAGACCGGGGAAACTTAGGTACTCTCAAAAAAGAGATTTGGGTGCTTTTTCAAGACACCTCTCTTATAAGAAAAAAATTAAATACAACTTTACATGACTGAATTGTTCCATTATCATTAATTGAATAAAAAAAATTAAAGATAAAGCCTAGTTCTACCTATCCAAAGACACTAAATTCGGAGGCTAGGTTACAGAATGGGAAGGTGTTAGGCACCCATTCCGCCCAGACAGAGTTTGGTCTTCTAGACTCTCATGACCAATGTACCCCTTTATGCATGATTTGAATGATATGTTGCATACATGAGACACTCAACCAAACTAAGTCATATAAATCTATTTATGAATGTGTCCTCTTCTTTTAAGAAAAATTCATATATGTTTTTGTGAATAAAAAAAATTTGATTTGATTTATTAAAAAAAAGAGAACCAAGGCTGTTTTGGTATAGGTAAAAAAAAAAAAGTTTTTGGTGAAGAAAAGTCAGATCTGAGTTTATTAAATAAAACAAAGCCTTTTGGTTTAAAAATATCAAATCTGTTTTTGAGAACTAAAAAAATTGGTTTTTGGTTTGTATGTAAAAAAAATCAGATCTATTTTGTAATAAAAAAAATTAGATTTGTAGAAAACCTTAAAAAATCAGATTTAAAAAAAAAAAAAAAAATCTTTTAAGAAGAGGACTACACTCATGAAATAAATCTATGCTACTTGCATTAAACAAAACAATCTAAACATCATTACTTATGAATCAAACAAACAAAACATCACTACTTATGACTTCCTTTTTTTATTTCAAAATCTGCTATGTTTAGAAAAATTCAGACTCGTATCTAAGAAAGATACAAATAAGTTTTTATGTAAAAAATTAAGATTTGCATCGAAGGAAGATGCAAATTAGTTTTTGTGTAAAAATATTCAGATTTGCATCTAAGGAAGATGCAAATTAGTTTTTATGTTAGAAAAAATTCAAATTTACATCTAAGGAAGATGCAAATCAGTTTTTGTGTTGGAAAAAATTCAGTTTTACATCTAAGGAAGATGCAAATCAGTTTTTGTATTAGAAAAAATTCAGATCTGCATCTAAGGAAGATGCAAATCTGTTTTTGTATTAGAAAAAATTCAGATCTACATCTAAGGAAGATACCGATCTGTTTTTATGTTAGCAAAAATTCAAATCTGCATCTAAGGAAGATACAAATCTGTTTTTGGTTTTGAAAAAGATTTGTTAATGAGTTGATTTTTGAAATTCAAAAGAAAAACCATAACAACAAAAGAATTAAGAACATGTTTTCAAGGAAAAATTTAACAATACATGGCATCCACACCAGAAATTAAAAAAACATCCTAAATCTATTCATGCATCACCAATAAAAATTAATAAAGAAGATTAAAAAAAGAAAAGAAATTCACTACCTTTTGCATGTGTGCTCTTCGTTGTGAATGGATATTTTAGGATTCAAAGAAATTTATTCAATTATATTTGAAGCCTAAAATATTTTGCTTACAATAAAGAAATTTCTAAGGCAAGAGCCTCTAGAACATCTTTAACGTAAGAAGGAAAAGAAAAGAAATAGAAAGAGGGGAAATCTCAGAGCCTAAAAAAGTGTGTTGAATTCTGAGATCCAACCTCTATTTATAGAGGTTGGGAGGCTCGAAAAAATAGCTAGATGATCAGAATATGAACTGGGATCTGTCCTTATCTCTAAAAAATTGAAAAGGATGTGTTTCAGCTTAATCCAAGTGCCCTTGGGCCAAGGCCCGATTTTGTGCTATTCAGCACTTGGAAAGTGCTGTTTGGCACTTCGAAAGTGCCGAATGGCACTTTTGGGTGTCAGGCCCACTTTCGAGTTTTAGTCCGTTTTGGACTCCTTTTTTGAGATTTTTTGAACTGGGACTTGCACTTAGACGCGTTTTTAATCCATATTCTAAAAATTAAACTCTTTTCTGGATAATTCAGGTCTTTTCAGCAACAATTATCTTGTAGATAAATACTCTAAAAAATCTTGATTATCCTCAATTTTGTAATTATCTGATTATCCCTTTTATTCCCATGCAAACAAGCCTATTTTTAACACTCACTAACAACCAATCACAAAATTATTTAATTAATTTTAATTGTTTAGCCAATCAAAATTAATTTAAATTGATCATGTGTGGTTGATTCTACCTAGACATAATCCATGTTAACCGTGCAAACTTGATCATGCGATATCTTTAGATCCGACGGTCCAATTTGGAAACTGGGCATACCGTCACGACTGTTAGAATCTCAAGATCATTTTTATGATATGCAATGAACAAATTTAATGAATGTAATGCAATCATGAATTTTGGGTACATGAACGGTCATTCTAGTAATCTTCCTTGATTAAATCATGGGTGCAAAATTCGAGTGTCTACACTCGTCTATGTGGTAGTGAAGTCAAAGGCTTCAGCCACTTCAAGCTTGGATCGTCCTTTATCTACAGCAAAACTTTTTCCATGAGCATATTCAGAGGGGCGAAATTTGCCATTCTCTTCAAGAGGTTTGAGCTTCCCTTTTCACTCTTCTGATTAGGGGAGTGATCCTTCTTTTCTTTCTTCTTGTGTCAAGGCTCGTCAAGGTCATCTATCTTTCACTTGCCATCCATCCCCTTTGCCGTCAATGTGTCTTCTACGTTCATATATTTTTGAGCTTTAAATAGGAGATCCGCCATTGTTATTGGTGCAGTCTTGGCCAAGGAGAAGATGAAGTCTTTAGTCGTCAAACTAGCTTGGAAGGCCATCACTTGGACTTAGTTGTCCACTTCATCTACTTCTAGGATTTCTCGGTTGAAGTGTTTCTCATAGGCCCTTAGGGTTTCTCCTTCTTGCTGTTTTACTGTCAACAAATGGGAAGTCAGCCTTGTGTGTCTCTAAGCCCCGATGAAATGTTGAACAAACGAATCACATAATTGATTGAAGTTTGCTATTGATGACGATTCTAGCTTGCTGAACCAAACTCAGGTAGCCCCTTTAAGGGTTGTTGGGAAGGATCTGTGCATCACTTCATCAAATGTCTTCTAAAGGTTCAGCAGTGTCTTAAAGGATTCTATATGATATAACAGGCCTATATGTTTTTTTTTTTTTTTTTTCATTTTAATTCCAACTTCTGATTTAACTCTTACCCAGTTATGCTATGTTTGGAAGTTCGGAGGGAGAGGAAAGTAGAGGGGAGTAGAGGAGAGGAGAGTAGTGGTGAGGAGAGTCGAGGAGAATGGTTATCCTCCATCTTATTTGGATGTTTTTAAAATTAAGTAAGGGGGGGAATAATTAGCCTTTTCATAGTTTGTAATTTTGTTAATATGGTAAGGGTAAATTTGGTAATTCATTTGGTCAAGCATTTCTATGCTCTACTTTCCCTCTGAATCTCTCTAATTTGAGGGAATTAAAAATGAGGGATTAGAAGTAGTTAAAACCTCTCCAAATCCCTCCCACTCCTACCTTAAAAAACTTCTAAATAAGGTAATTTAAATTACTCTCCCTCCATTTACTTTACTCCCCTCTACTTCCCATCCATCCAAACAAACTATCAAAGTTTTTGTTCCAGTTAAAAGGTTTTTAGTTCCAGTTTGAATTCCAACGTCTAAAAGGTTTTAGTTCCAATTAAAGTTCTTTTTATTAAAAAAAATAATAATAAAGAAAAAAGATTAACAATTATATATAGTTTTAAACCTTCCCCCCCCCCCCCCTCTCACTTTAGTGTCTCTCTCTCTCACTCTCAAAGATAATTTCTTATTCATATCCCTTAAAATTAATTAGGCACTTCTACTTCTCTTTATAACTTCTGAATGGCAAGTCAGTTGCCAAAATCAAACATAAATAAATGTCTTTCTTTCTCCCATTTAATCTTTAAAAAAAAAAACTCTTTTTCTCTCTTAAGAGGAAGGCGTAGCCCTTCCTGCAAGGTAATTTTGTTTCTTTCTTTATTGTTTTATTGCCCATATGATTTTGATTGTTTTATATGATTTTGATTTATTTGTTATGGAAATTGTAAGAAAAAAATTGAAATAATAAACATTGTATAATAACTATTTGTGGGGGCAATAGGAGCAATTTCAATTTTGTATATATGCTTTTATGGTGCCAAAGGAAAGAAGCTAAGTACCAAATGAGGTTGAAGTCAGAGAATGAAAAAGGTTCAAGAGATGGCATTGTTTTCTTACCCTATTTGTTTTTTTTCCCCCTTTTTTTCCTTTTAATTCTTCTTAAAAGTTATTATTTTTTGTATATGAGTGAGTTATATGTGTTAATAGATTCTTTTTTTTCTTTCTTTTTTTGCATTATTTTTGTAATTTTGTAACAGTGAACTATATAATTTCGGGTTTTTTTTTTACTTTATTTTATTGCAGTTGATTTGTCCATGATGATAGGTTCTATAATGGAGGGACATGGAAATAGGGGATATCAAGAAGGATGAAATTCCTGTGAAAAATAAGGCCATGAGTCAATGCTTAGTATTTGTAGAAAAATGTGTACCTAAAAAATTTTGTGATGAGTGTTATGGGTTTGTAGGTGAAATAATTTCATCACACCTCTAGGTATTTTATGATTGGAAAAATGTAGTAATCCCAGATTATAATGAATGCAAATCATTAACCTTTACCCAAAAAAATAGAAAAGTCTTTAAGCACGAGCGTGAGCGCGTGCACAGAGGCTGGTATTATTTTATTAAGTTGTATGTAAAAATAGAAACTAGGATGTTAGTTGAGTTGTAAAATGATATAGTAAAATAGATAAAGTAAGTTTTTAGGGTGTAAAATAAAACTTTTTTGGCATCCCAGATGCTAATGCTCTGATAGGACCATTCTACATGCTACATAATAACGTATACTTGACATCATTATTAATCCGCTCCAAATAATGCTTCCTCTAAAAAAAAAAAAGAAAATCTTCCCATTGAATAGCCAACATCTTTGATGACTTCTTTTTTAAATTTAAAAATAGCTCAAACAAATATTTTTACTAATAAAATGTCACATTGGAGACATGGATTATTTCCTTGCACTTTTTATAAGGTTAAATTGCAAATTACACCCTTAAAGTTTGAAAGTATTTGGATTTTACCCTCCTGAAGTTTTGGGATGTCTAGATTTTATATCTTGACGTTTCAGAATTTGGATTTTATCCCCTAAAGTTTGGGATGTTTGAATTTTACTCCCTAAAGTTTGGAGGTGAAATTCAAATTCTAAAATTTTAAGGTGTAAAATCCAAATACCTTAAACTTTAGAGGTTTAGTTTGTAATTTAGCATTTTTATATTCGTCATCTTTCTATCTCACATGTATAGGAAAAATAATGGCTTGTCCTTTGAAGCGTTGTTATGGATTTCGTTTCGTTCCAATTAGAAAATCTCATACCGGCATGCAAACCGGAATGATAACCCCCCTACCTCGGATGAAATTTTGGCCAATTTTGGGCATTTCAGTCAATAATGGCCAAAATCAAAGATTTGGCTGGAATGCAAAAGTGAAAAAAACATGAAGAAAAGATGAAGCAGAGGCTGTGTTAGAGGGGAAACAAAAGTAAAAAGATGAGAATAAGAGCTCTTTGGTTTATGCATATGTGAACAGAGGAGGTGAAAATATGTTGAAAGGCAAGATGATGCAAGGGCATTTTAAGAGAGAAAAAAATATGAAGAAGATGAGAAAACAAAATCATGACAAATAGGACCAGTAGCCATAAATGGAAGCAGGAGAGCGATTGAGGCAAAAAACATAGAGAATTGAAAGAGAAATAATAGAGAAAAGAGAAAGAGTGAAGTAAAAGAAAAGAGAGTAAACACGGCAGAAAAGGCATGCATCAATAGGTTATCTTTTCCCTCCCTTTACCGCAAACCCACTCTTTGTAACTCCAACTGAATAGAAAGTAGCTATCTAGACCCGTTCTCCAAAATGCACATCTTTAATGGCTTAGCCCAATAACAAGGTTCTCCAAGTTGGAGTTTGGGCTCTTTTTAGTTCACTTCCTGTAGAAAAGCTCATCATTTTACATTCTGTTGTATTAGTTATGATAAATGCTCTCCTAACTAACCTTTTTTATTACAACTAACCTTTATGCTATAAGATATTCACTCTTAAATCTATAAACAATACTGACATTTGTGGACTAATATACATGTATGTGTTAATGTTTATTTTCTGTATTTTGGATGTTGGGTTTGTACAAAAACTGGCTCTTCAGCAAGGTCCTGCTAGAATAGTGGGCCATGCCTGACTCTCCAACCCACAGTAGGACGGGCCTTAGCTCAATAGCGCAAAAAATCACTTACAGTAGGCAATATCACATCAATTTCATGTTTAATTACACGTAAATATGAGAGTTTGAAAGATTTCTAAAAAAACATACTCATTACGTGTATCTTTCTCTTGTAGGAGATTAAAACCATTCAGCTAATTATACAACATGTTGTCAAGAGAATCTAAGAGTCAAGATCAATTAGAGCATGGTTTTTGAATAGTTGATAAAATTTTGAAAATCAAGGGATTCCCATCCTAAATTTGATGGATTTTCTCTCTTTTTTATTTATTTTAGAGGAGGCTAAGGTTATAGTAAAGGAAAAACCCTAGAATTTTTTTTCATCTTTTGTTTTATTTTTTTAGACATTTAGCATTGTTTTTATGGATTTCTTTTGCATAACTATGTGTGGTTAAATCTCTAGCTAGGGTTAGAGATGAAACCTAATATTTTTAGGACAAAGTTTAGCTACAAACCTAATATTTTGACAAATCCACCATTGGATTAGATCCTTTTCTTATATCCTCCATACTTGCAAAATTTTTAGGAAATTAAAGACCAATAAATTTTTAGGAAATTAAAGACCAATAGCTATGTCCTCCATAAATTGTTTAGATGACAAGTTTTGGTAGTTTAAAATTATGCATAAAATATAAGCTTATAAATTATATAGTAAATAATATCCGATTAACACAAAATTTGACATGTGTATTAAGAGTGTAAAGAAAATGCAATTCAACGGTTAGATTTTCAAAATATGTAGTAATGTTTATTTTATTGAGTAATGTTGTAGCTTAAGCTACAACCAATTTTGTAGCTAAACTTTGTCCAATTATCATGTGTTCTTGGGATTATCTACGTGCTTTCTATGGATTGATGATTGAATTTTGAGATTGATTTACTATTTGAAATCATTGCATGTTGATAAGTTTTTAAGATTTAATATGATTTTTATTTATATCGAATGCTTGAACTCCTTGATTCGTTATGATTTGAGAATATATTGAATGCTTAATCTCCCCGGTAATATGCCAATCGAATGATTTGCTCAATCACTCATATTCAATCTACTTTATACTTTGTTTGAGTACTTTATTATTTTATCTTCCGATTAGGCGAGTTGGCTCTCTACCCTAATTGAGTTAAAAATAATCCAAGTTCATGTGGTAAAATATTAGGTGGATCCTTGAATCCCTAGTGTTTTCTCTCAATTAATTTCTCTTAGATTTATTTCATTGTTTTCAATGGTAGTTTCAATATTATCTTGCTCCATCATTGGGTGGAAAATCAAACAAACAACTGTTTTTATTTACTACTTAATAATAGAGGTTTTTACATTAGTGTCAATCGTTCCCTATGGATCGACCTCTAATTCACCGAGATATTATTACTTGTGAAAAATTTGCACTTGGGTTTGCATTATTTTAATTGCAACAAAAAGTTCTTTTCTTATTCACTTAAATTTCCAAAAAAAAAAAAAAGTAATAATAAATAATGTTCTTCAAACACGCCCAAATGCCATTGCCATCTCTGAAGTTCAAAATATTTGCAACTTCAGGTTGAAATTGAATCATTCAACAAACATTATTACAATATTCTTGTAACTTTAAGAATGTTGAATTGAATAATAAAATATTGTTTACGTGCGACTTCATGGAAAGGTAAGTTTCGTATATTAAAGGGTTAAGTCCAAAATTGTATTCCTCAGGAATTGAAGGATTGTTAAGCTGACCGTGAGGTTATCGTAAACATTTTGAAAATTTTACAATGGAACAAGATCTTCTATATTTTAAGTTCTCTCAATTACATCTATTTTTATGATTAAGACACACACACATATATATATATGGTTAATAGTCCAGTACCTTTTTAGAATTGTAACATTAAATTTAAATCATGAAATGAACCCACTTCTAATGGAGAGATTCCTTGGTGAGTGGTGACAAAGGAATTGACGGTATGGAAACTTCTGTGCCAAACACAAACATGCCAACGTAGATGGACCGTAGTGAAGTCAATTCTAGTCAATATGTGGGTCAAATTCAAAAACGTGGAAATTTTTAAGAGAGTGCAAATTTTCGTGCTCGTAGTCTTAATCTTCATTGAAGAAATAAAAGCAGTAAACGTCAACAACAGGTTAAGAGCATCGAATCAAAACAAAGTCAATGAAGAAAATCTGATGTCTTTGTTTTCAGCAATAGAGAAAGAGTCTGTCTTCACACACTGCAAAGAAAACATAATAAAGGACTCAAGTAGATTTGTCATTATACAAGTTTATAATTCACCATACAGTTTATCATTTATACAACAAAGTATTCCACTGCCCAATA
>JARYZH020001436.1:0-29017 GCA_030021035.2 Notholithocarpus densiflorus
GGGTTGTGAATAATTTGGTGATGGGATTTTGAGCTTGAAGGAGGTTGTAGTGATTCTAAATCTCTTGTTTAATTAAGTGTTAGCAATTGAGATGTTTGGTTTTGTTTGGATGGCAAGAGAATAAAATTATATTCCTTTTTATTTTTTTAGTTTTTTAATTGACTTTACATTACTTGTTTGGCGTGGGATGATTTGATTGGTTCATCTAGCATACATAATATGCTTATATGTTACTTTATGAAGGCGTGGACAAAAGGGTTCCTATTTCCCAATCAAAAAATTGGTAAAATTAGGGAAACAAATTAAAAATTTTAAAACTTTAGGGGAAAAATAAATATGAATCCAAACTTTATGATCTGTAATTTACAATTTTATATAATAAAATCTATATACTTTTAGGATCATCGAAGAACTCAAATAGGTAGCATGCTACATGGAGATTTGAGTCTCGAAAGGGATTTTTCTTTTTGACACTGATTAGATTGATAAGCCATATACAATATATTTTTTTGAATTTTTATTATTATTAAGAGAAGTAGAATAAGAAAAGAAAAAAAATTACGGAAGATAGAGAGATAAATGAAAAGTGATATTAAGGTAAATGGTAGTGAGGAGATGAAAAGGTAAAAGGAATGAGAAAAATTGGAGAAAGTATAACAATAAATTGAGAAATTATATAATAAGAAAAAAAAAAAGATAAAAAAAAAAAAAAAGAATGTTGAAAATTTGTGAATGATGTGGCTTAACAGGAGCATATAGATACAAATAATAAATGTTACATTTCAGTTTTTAGATATATATAGATATAAATCGATGATGATTGATGTTAGGTAAGCACTAAGACACTAATTAATGTGAAATCATTTCACGCCCAAAAGCAAAAAATTTCTTAATTATGTGACTACTTTTAGTAACAACTGTTAACTTACTGTTCTAGGATTTTTAGATTGCAACTATGCTTTTTAAATGTCTTAAATATATATACCAAGATTTTTTTTTTTTTTTTTTTTTTTTTTGGTTGAGAAACGATTGAAATGAAATGTTGATAAAGCGTTACAGAGGAAGAGAGGTATACGCCCTTAACTCAAAGCAGCTGAACTATCCCTCAATCCTATTGGTGATGACTTTATGGAACCTTCTCAATTGTATTTTTTCTTTTTCTGATAGAGAAATTTGATCAAACCTCTTCAACTAATACAGCTCTGCCACTTGTATTGATTTCATCCATTCTATCATATCCCAAATCACTTCTTCATTATGTCTACCTATGTTATTTTCGAGAAAGTATATAGTGTTTCGGTATTACCACGTCAGCACCTTATTTGTTATTTCGTATCCAATAGATGATTGACAACTGGCCACTGCAATTCACTCTAACCACACGAACCAAATGACAATTTTGCCCTGAAAATTTTTCCAACTCCCGCCACTTTCTATCTTCTCTTTTCTCCAAAATTAACCTTTCACTCCTCTCTCAAAATTTTTCAAACAGAAGTTCTCTCTCTCTCAGTTTCTTCCCCTCTGAAAATTAAAAGCCAAAATTTCCCAAAATTTTTAGAACTGAAGTTCTCTCTCTCAAATACACTCCCTTTCACCTGCGACTGCTACCGCACTGCTTCCACTGCCGTGGTACCGCTTCCCTGGACCTTATTTTGGTTCTGAACATTGCAAAGCACTGCCCCACCTCTGGTTCCGAAAACCTTTCAAACGATACGAAGCGATTTCTCTCTTCCTTTTTCAATTTCGTATCTGTTTGGTAGCTGAGAAAATAAGGAAAGACAAAAAAGAGAGAGATAAGAGTATTAAGATTTTCTTAACGTTTCTCATGTTTTGATTTTTTGTTGTTTGCAGATTTGTTTCTTCTTCCCAAAGATCTGATCCGATTGCTAAGATCCGAAACTTTTGGATATGGCGGAAGAGTGTAGATGCGAAGCCTCGGAGGGCCACAGACTTTGCGTCAACAACTGTGGCTTCTTCGGCAGCCCAGCCACCATGAACCTCTGCTCCAAATGCTACACGGATATTCAATTATATCTGTTAGGTTTTTTTTTGAAGGTAAAGGAACTGCTAGTTGTGGGGCTACTTGCGGCTTGGTGCTAATTGAAACCATGATTCAGTCATGTTGTGGTCTACTTAATTTTCTTGGCCATGAACTTATATGCAGTTTGATAAATTAAGTCCTTTATGAACAAAAACAGCTCTAGTACATATTAATTTTCTTGATCATTGTTGGAATTTTCAAATTTTGGTCCTAATAATTATTTTCCTTGCTTGTGGTAGGTTGTGTTCATAGTTCATACTCTTAATTTCTGAATTTGATCCCTATCAATTTGAATTGATTCTATGAAATAGTGTCTTCCCAAGTCTCCTTTAAGGTAGAAGTTCTCATTATATTTCTCATTTCTTTTATTAGTGTAAGCTTTGTTGAGTTACTATGGAAATGGAAATTATTATATTCAAATAATGGGTATAAGATCTAGTTGAGTGTGCATGAGTTCATGGTTGATTGAGTTATTATAGAAATTATTATACTTAAATTTCAAGCTGTCCTTTTGTTAGGATCATTATGGAAAGCATGCCGGTACGTATGTGATGCTGAGACGATCTGCTGCTGAGTTTGGTTTTGTGAGCTATTGTGCCTGTGATGCATGAGTTGCTGCGTTGAGACTTGAGTGGCTTGAGCTTATTGCTACTGTTACTTGAATGTAATTGACTAAGTGGCTAGTGTGTACTTGATTGTGTTAGGGTATTAGTATTTAGTCATTGTAATTGTCACACATTGCTAGCATCAGGTATCAGTTGAGTACTAATTAGCTCAGTAGGTTGTATTAACTATTAAGCATGTGATTGAGTAATTAAGCACTGTAGCAAATTTTTGTAACTAATGAAACTACATGTTAGGTTCAATATGTTAGCTTCGAGTGAAACAATGTCAATAATTATATATGCAAATCATTAATATATTTTAAATGCAGTGATGGAAATCCATTGCAATAAAAAAAATGCATATTGTTAACTTCTTGGATTATTGAAAAAGATAGATTGTTTCACATAATTATTGCCAAAAAATTGTTCAAATTAAATACCTTTTTACAAGTTGGCATAGCCTCAATGTTTATAAACCTTTTATTTGGGTCAAGAGAACAATGGACATCATTTGTTGGAGGAATAATACTTAAAAATGAATATTTTTATTTTTTATGCATTGGACATAAATGAGTAAGTAAAATATCTTAGAAATTTTCAATTTTATGGTTTTTATTAATCAAATAACATTTTGAAATCTTTTGCAAATTCCATCAATCACCATTACAACCAAAATATAAAACCCACACCTTGTGAATTTCATTTGTACAATACAATTTATTTACTAATTGAAACAAAATACACTCACATTTTCAAAAAAGAGAAGATTTTACATGGTTTGGGTAGGTTATTACAAACTAGACCCTAATCATAACGCAACTACATACAATCTTTCTAAGCAATTCAATATCTAGTTAATCAAACAAAATCAACTTGTAAAACAGCTACATATGATATTTCTTGAGCATTTCTTGTATCTAATTAGCAACAATATTACAACACAAAATCGGCTTCTAGCTATCTTGATTATGATGCCAATCAAAATAGGCAGGGCAGATTACAAAGAGATAACTAGCTGCATTGGGCCTTGTCACCCTGCAGAGTTGAAGGAAAAAAAAAACCACCAGTAGAAGCAAATTTGAACCGGTATGGTAACATCCGATTGTGCATCACATTTGAATGTCCATTTCCCTTCACTTGCCCAAGTTTATTAGCAAGCACGAAAAGAAGCGATAGAAAATTTTGGAATCTGAAATAGGATGATAGAAAGCTGCAGCCTGCAATTAAAATATTCAAATTTTTGTTTGTTATTTTTCTTTTTGAAGAGAAAAAAAAAATTTCAGAAACATTGACCAACTAAAACTAAAAAAAGAACACATCTCTATAAAAGAGTGTCAAATCTCCTACAAAGGCAACCCATTCCAGCTCTCTGTTTGACTGTTCAGAAAATGAATGAAAAATAAAACTAGGCAAAAAAAAAAAAAACCAATTTCAATTGACAAATAAAATAAACAATAAGAAACCATTATTCCCATAAAAAAATAAGGACCATTATTTATTTTTTCTTTTCCTCTGTTTTCTCAGCATCCAAACAAAAGGTTTGCATTACCCCAATCCCAACACCACCAACCTAAATTCCCAAACTGATTTTTGCTCAAAAACCCCAAAACCCCCAACAACAAAAAAAAAGGGGGTGAACATGTTACTGGAACAACCTAACTTCGACAAATATAGCGTCTTTTAAAATGGCCTAAGCTAAACCTGCCCAAAAAAGAAACTTGCGAAACAAACACAGAATTCAAATTAAGAAAAAAGAAAAGAACTTAGAAAAGGCCTAAGCTGATAAACTACCTGTAGATTTCCTCAAAAGAAGACTCTGAATTTTCAACAAGAAATACCCATGAGAAATTTTGTAAGATTTTCATACCGCACTGGCTTGAGTTGGAGTCTAATAAGCTTTTTGTAAAGAACAGAAGACGAGCGAGAGAGAGATAGAGACAGAGTAAAGGGAGGGAGAAGGCGGGCAGTGCTGGCTGGGGACTTGGGGATGAAAGGTTAAAGGGATTGTGGTTAGTGGTAATGGAAAAGGTGAAATTTTGGGAAATTTTGGCTTTTAATTTTCAGAGGGGAAGAAACTGAGAGAGAGAAAATTTCTGTTTGAAAAATTTTGAGAGACGAGTGAAAGGTTAACTTTGGAGAAAAGAGAAGATAGAAAGTGGCGGGAGTTTGAAAAATTTTCAGGGCAAAATTGTCATTTGGTTCGTGTGGTTAGAGTGAATTGCAGTGGCCAGTTGTCAATCATCTATTGGATACGAAATACCAAATAAGGTGCTGACGTGGTAATACCGAAACACTATACTTTCTCGTTATTTTCGGACTCCCTCCACCTCGTTTTACTCTTTCAACCTGAATTAAAAGTAAACACCCTTGGTACGTACTTTTTTCTTTGGACTGACTATAGTGGCACATTGGCAAGATATTTTTTTGAATTTTTTTATTATTAATCAGCAGACTCTTTATATTGGAGAACCTTTGATTGTTCTCAACCTTGAAATTGGTGGGGTCAAACTTGGTAGTAGTACGTAGATCTGAAAAAGGATCTATAATCTTCCTGTCACCTTAATGTTTGCAGATTCCAGCATGATAACATTGATAATCTGTACCAACTACACATTGATACTCTTCTTCCCCCTACTAAAGGAGATATCTCATTGTCGTATTGTTTTTATGCTGTTCTCCAGGAATCAACCACACATTGATACTCATGGTCTCTGTTTTACATTATACTAGCATTCCAGATACATAACAACCCCCCACCCCCAGAAAAAGTACTTAAGAACTGTAGTTCACTAACATATGAGTTATTGCATTATGAGCCTTTCTTATTGTAGTACCTGTGTTCATGATGTCATTTCTTCAATCAAAGAAACAGAGTCTATCTTTGTAACAAGAAATTTTGTGGTCCGATCACATATTAAAAGAAGAAGAAGAAAAAAAAAGTGGTTCCGTGCTGGTGCTTGACTTTTTTTTAAGTATTCCATTAATGATCCTATTGTTTAAGAGTTTTTATCTTATGACTTTCATTTCAAACAGGCACTTTGGCTTCATCGCCGCTTCATTTCTTTGTGTTGGATGAAGCAATTATTGCAACCAATCTCCATGATGTATCTTGCCATTCTGAGCTAAAGATTAGCACAAGTAACAGCTTCAATTCCTTTATTGATAAGGAGTTGCGTCTCCTCAACTCTTGCTCAACTGTTCCAGATAGGGGTGTTAAATGGGTGGGTTTGGGGTGGGCATAATTAGGTTGGGTATATAAAACTCATTTACCCATTAAAACTCATTTAACTAATTGCTTCTAACCCAAATCCAACCCAACCCAATTATTATGGGTAAACCCCAACTCAGCCAGTTACTCAATTATCAAAATTACCAAAATGTCATTAAAGTGAAAACCCCAACACTTTCTTGGATTCCCTTTTCCACTCTCTCTAATATCCATTCTTGGGATTAAAAAATTCCGCATAAGCACATCCACATCAGCAATTATATTAAAAATCCAAATAAAATAATATTTTCTTTTCTTTTCTATTTTCTCTCACTTTCTTGCCAACCAAACAGTGCAACAAATACAAAGAAATATCATTTCAAGCTCAAAACTTTCCCGGAAAAAAGAAAAAACAAAGAAAAGACTTTTCTTTACAATGGCCTCAGTTGGATACGAAGAAGAGAGGAGGAGATTGTGGAATGAGGCTAGTGATGAGAGAAGCTTGAGAAGCTCGGCATTAGCGAGGCGGAGATCAGCGTTCTCGTGGCGAAGAGACTCGGCCTCAGAGAGAAGATCGATGAGGCGAGCTCGGCAGAGATCGTAGTGGTCGTTGAGTTCTTGGTACTGGAGGATCAATCGAGCTTGGTTGAGGCGGTTCTGAGTGGACGAAACGGCGTCGTCGGGAAAATAGAGTGGTAGAGGGAAGCGAAGTCGGTGCCGAAGTTTTGGTTTTCGAGGTGAAGAGTAGTTTTAATAGTTTCTTCACGCGGTGGAGTTGATGTCGCGGTGGTCGTGCTGGTGGTTGATGGAGGAGACGCGTCGTTCTCCATTTGTATCTGAAATTTTCCCGAGAAACAAACAGGGAAAAGAAAGTGAAGGGGTCTCTTTTTTCTTTTTCTTTTTTTTTTCTTTTTTTTTTTATGGGAAGGGCTGGGTTGAATTTTGATAAAAAAAATTTGGGTTAAATGGGCCTAATTGGGTTTTTAGTTAAAACCCAATAATCATTGGGTCTAATTGGGTTGATGCCCATTTAACCTAACTAATAATTGGGTAGGTTTGGGTTCAATTAGAGTGGGTGGGTTTGGGCGGGCAAATGGGTTTGGGCTTACTTTGTCACCCCTAGTTCCAGATAATGACTTTGAGGATTTCCAAGCGCAAACCACATATTCTGCCACTTACATATTATGGCTAACAAAGGTAAATTATCTTGTCTTTTTAATTTTCCATTTTGTCCTGTCGGCTGGATGCTTAGATTTTCGTTATGTGCATCAGCAAATCTCGGAGTTTTGGACTGAATTCCAAGAGAAGCTTACAATAGGAAATCTGAAGACTATGCTGAGCAAGGTGTGCCCAGAAAGGTCATTCCTTTGGGATTCTTAATAGACTAGATGGAAACGCCTGACCAATTTGTGAAGGAATAAACGTTACTTTAACGCTGTCAGATGTTTCTCATTTTTTTTTTTCTTTAATATTTTTACCTTTTTTTTTTCTCCACTCTCTTGTTGATTCATGTAGCGATGATATTAACAATGTATATTATTTGGTTTTCAATTTATACTTTAATATGGTATAGACTATGTGAATATGTGATGAATACTTTCGGTATATTTATTTTGTGTTATAAAAATATATTATAGAATTAATTTTTATCCTAAAATGGTATATAGAAATAGATCGATATCACAATATTTCATTTGAATAGACAAACTAAAACGATCATTAAAAAAGAATTGATAACTTTGGTTTTCTCATGCTTGACAATGACTAAATTACTAAAAGTAAACTAAAAAATTAAGAGAGGAAAATGAACAAATAAATAAGGTATACTTGGATGTGAGTTGGGTAGCACAACTATTTATCAAGACCTAGTTTCTCTGCAATAAAAATGGTGGCTATCAAATAGCATATCCAATATATGCGGTTGAATGGCGCGACGGGATCACGAATGGTGAGATCAATGGAAAGAGGGATGTTGCAGTGGTTCTAGTATGACTCTCTCTCTCTCTCTCTCTCTCTCTCTCAAAACTGACCTAAGTTTCTCTCTCTTCTTTCCATTGGATTCAAATTATTGATTTTGGTATTTTAAATTTTACGTGCGTTTTTTGTTAGTATATTAATGGGAGAATAATTGAGGTTTTAATTTGGTACATGTAAAGCTCATAGAGTAAATTGGACAAAATAAAAATTTTTCAGAGTGTAATGACCACACCCTAAAGTTCAAGGGAGGTATAAGCATTTTTCCCACAATTTTGTACTCAACCTTTTACACAACATTCAACTTTCGCTAGCAAGCCTTTTTGCAAGTAATTTTTTTGTTATTGTAGCAATCATTGATGACATGCGAATTTGTTGTGTTTAGTAAAATCTGATGTAATCGACTAAGTTGAACAAATATTATCTGTAAGAGTCAAATGTTGTAAGTGTTCGCAAATTTGAGTTAAAACACATTTTTGATGTAATTCAATCCTTAGTTTTTAGTGTCTAAACTAGTATTGAAGAACTATTTTCAAGACCCAAGAAAATTGCTCAAGATCATGAAAGCTTTACTGCCTCGACTCTTGGCTTGACTCCATGTGATCGATCAAGCTTTAATGAGGCTTGATTCATGCTCCACATAACTCGACCGATCAAGCTGTGGGGTTTCGGAAACTGAATTTTCAGATTTAGCCCATGATGACTTGACCCACTTGGGACCTGCGAACTAGGGGCCTGTTTGGTTTAAGCAAAAATAGTGTGTATTTTGTATTCATTTTCAGTTATTTGTGGAACCCATCACTAAAAAAATTGTTTGGCTTTATATTTGTATTCAATTTTCATTTTTAGTATCCAAAAAAAAATATATGAATACAAAAACTGAATACAATTTTTTGGTGTTTTCATTTTTTTGAAAATGAATACAGTGACATTTTCGTAAAAAAATCAAGTCTATGGGTCCGACTATCACTGACTTGTCACATCAAAAAACACACATTCTCTCTATTTGTTGGTGGTTGTCATAAAAAAATAAGTGAAGGAGAAGACAAAGCAGAAAATGATACCAAAAAAAAAAAAATAATAAAATAGATGGAAACAAAAATGAGTACACAAAATGAATACAACTTCAACACAAACCAAACAGGCCCTAAGATTCCCAATGGTATAAAAAGCTTAATTTTAGAGCCATCATCATAAGTGAGAGAACACACAGATTAGGTTGTTGATGCCAAAAGAAAATTCAAAATCATATTGCTAATAATGGTCGCATGGATTATTATTTTAATTTTTTATTCTCCTTAACCACCCAGGAATTCCTTTGGATTGAGGAATTCCTTTAGATAGCAATCCATCTTCCTTTGGATTGCGGAATTCCATTAGATAGCAATTGATCTGATAGATCTGCGATGAGAAATGTTTTGTAGCAAAGGAATAGTTTGCAAATCCAGAAGGTATTTTTTATGGTAAGCTACACATGTAACCAGTGGGTCTTGAACTCAAAATCTAACTCTTGAACTTACTCTAACAAGAAGAGTAAGTACCATTTGTGCTACAGCTCATTAGCAAGTTCTTTTTTATGATCTTTACCTCTTTATTTTTTTGGTCAAACATTGATAATATCACAACGAGGCATGGCATTCAATATATGTTACCTGCAAACTATCTTAACTGAAAAATAAAGAAAAACAATTGTTGGGACATCGGAAGTTCTAAAACCTCCACGTTTTGTTTAAATTGAATAATTCAGAGATTAGAAAAGTACATATCACGCAAGCGATCAAGCATGAAAGAATACACCAAATTTTATGTGAAAAACCATGGGACAAATCCAATTAATTCACTTTAATAAAATAAAGATTACAACACTTAAGATAATGCCTACAACTTTAGTTCTCAACAAATCTGGAAAAATATAAGAATTTTAAATCACTGGGAATAAATATAATGTCACCACAAAAAACCAGAAGCTGATCAATTACTTATCTCACTATCATTTATCACTATATGATATAATACGCAAGCTCTACTTCCACTATGAAAACCACAATGAAAAGGTGAATGCTGTAGACAGTTTCAAAGGTGTCACTAAAACCTCCGGTTGTCCTTATTATGGTGCTAAATAAATTGTCAGTTATTTGCATGACCATTTACCTCTTAAGCAAAATGCGGTTACCCATATGGACCGTAGTTTTGAGTTCAACCTGCAATAATAAACAAGTTGAAGGAATAAGAGGATAAAACAGATAGCATAAGACAATTTTGTCATGATTTGTAGGTAAGATTATGTTGTAGTACTAAACATACACTCTAGTGCAACTTCTAGGATCACTATCTCCAAAAAAATAGCTCAGAGTCTGTTGGCTACAAAGTGTATCGCATTACCCATTTTCTTCTATAGATTTTGTAATAGAAAAAAAATGAAAGCCAATTTCCATTTTCACTATATTTCATTCTGTTTTTTCTAGAAAGTATGCAATGCTCCAATTCATAATTAATCTCTTAAGAAAATAATCAAATTAAGATGACAGCCCAGTTTTAAGGAACTTTCTTTTCAATAGGTTGAAAATATATAAAGGTAAGCTACAGAGTTTCAGAAGGCTAATTAGACTACAATTTCTGTTTATGCATTCCATTAGATGTAACTAAGCATATTTTCTGACTATGCAAAATTTTCACGTAAGTTTTCAGACTTGTACTATTGCCATGGTTTGGCCTTTATTGCAAATTGCAATTAGTCTGTGTCTAATACTAAAAATTTAAATTGCAAGCATATCTTGAATTTTAGTTTTACAGATTTGCAGAAAAGTAAAGGCAATAATGGATAAACTGTTGTGGTGCATTTTGAAATGGAAATTCAATAACTAATTTAGAGATAAAAGCAAATAAAATAGAGTACATTAATTTGTTTGGTGTTCTATAATTACGTATATCCTCAAGGAAACAAACTAAACTGTCGAGAAAACTCCCAGAGTGAGACACAATAAAAAAAAGAAAAAAAAAAAAAAAAAAAAAAAGCAAAGAAGTCACAAAAAACCAATAAGAAATTGATTCAATACCAAGACTGATTGTTAATCCAACTAATGAACCCAAGACATTTGACATCTTCATATCTAATGGTGATCATTCTATGCACTCCCCCATGCCATGAAACACTTATGCCTCTGAGACAATGAAAAGGCACAATTTACTGATTTAGGAACTTGATAAATAACCCTATAACATTAAGACTAGATGATTAACAATTATAGGTTTGAGCTATGAAGGCTTCTCTCTTTCTTCTTAAAATGAATTATCACTTGTTGATTGAAAACAGGTTTCAAGAATACAAAATTATGGATGTAAGGCTGAGTAAAGGTGTTATTAAAAAATTAACTAGTTTTCTTTTTCATATGTCACTAACCCAGATGGACTACTAAAGGAAACTAAATTACAGGTTAAGCTTGTTTATAGCATCTTTAAAGTTATAACAGAGCATTTTGTACATTAAGCCTTTTGCACTATGGTTAGATTGAATGAGGCCAAATGGGAACAGAAAATTTTGTATTATGTTCCAAATGAATGAGACCAAAACATTCCTATGCCCTTGAGGATTGGAAAAGTTATTGACTATGGGTTAAACAGGGAATGCAACAGCATCAGAAGAAGAGAGAGAAGAATATAAAGTTACCTTCTTCCTTCTGCTTTTTATTTTTATTTTTTATTAACATATTATTGACTAATTTGGATGTGTCCATAACATTAAGACTAGATGATTAGCAATTATAGGTTCAAGATATGAGGGCTTCCATCTTTCTTCTTAAAATGAATTATCACTTGTTGATTGAAAACAGGTTTCAAGAATACTGTTATAAAAAATTAACTAGTTTTCTTTTAACTAACCCAGATGGACTACTAAAGAAAACTAGATTACAGGTTATTTATATTTATAAAATTTATAATTAAAAAAAAAAAAAAAAAAAAAAAAAAAAAAAAAAAACTAGATTACAGATTAAGCTTGTTTGCAGCATCTTTGAAGTTATAACAGAACATTTTGTACATTAAGCCTTTTGCACGACAGTTAGATTGAATGAGGCCAAATGAGAACAGAAAATTTTGCATTATGTTCCAAATGAATGAGACCAAAACATTCCTATGCCCTTCAGGGTTGGAAATTAAAGTTATTGACTTTGGGTTAAACAGCATCAGAAGAATATGAAGTTACCTTCTTCCTTATGTTTGTTTTTGCACATATTAGTGACTAATTTCGATTTGTCCATTTTTTCTTGTCATCCCAAATTGGGCAACTTCCTAAACGGAAATTTTTTTTTTTAAAAAAAAAAAAAAGGAGAGGGGGGGGGGGGGTGTGGACTTCTCAGCCCATGCCCATCCCCTCCACTCCTAGTGCTAAAACCCCACTCTTCCCCCTCTTACATGCAGGAAACTCTTGAATCACAAGGACAAGAAAACTACATGGTTTTGTATTCAATCTCTGAAATCTGTACACTGATCCCTCCCTCTCCCTCCCCCCAAACATAAGGCAACCATGAAAATTAGCAAACCAAATTCCAAACCCTAAAACATAAGGATAGAATTTACATAAGTTGAAAATTGTACAACTATGTCACCTGTTGTCACCTGTCACCTTCCACCATATAACATTGATTACACAGGAAATGTGCCATTATGCATGTTAGGACTTTTAGTGGTTGGACAATTAGATAAAAAAATTATTTGTAACTATTGATCTTAAATTTTATCATTTTCAAGTAATTATGTGGGTTGTTATTTGTATTGGGATGGTGAGGTGAAGTGCCACAAGTGTTGAAATAGAAGTTGGAAGCGGCAGAATTTCACTCTATCGAAATTGGCAGCGTCAGGCAAAATGTGATGTGAAATCAAATTTTGAAAAACAGTTGGATAGAGAGTTCGCCTCTCTATTCGCCTCCCTCTAGTACAAGCAAAACTGTGAGAACCTGAGACAATTCTATTATTTTTTCTCTGGTATTCAAGTCCATATCCTCGCAATATAAGATCCCATTTTCTACAAATTTTGCACACCCAATTCCTATCTGTAGAGCTAGATAGTACCAAAAAACCCTAGATCTTTAACCCTCATCAATCTCTCTACCTTCTCCCTCTCAAATTGTCAAATTTCATGAGAGGGGATTAAGACCATCACACTCATTACTACCTTCAGAGTTTTGGTGTTGATTGGAGCTTGGGAATCATTGGAACAGTCTCAAAATTGCCAAGGAGAATTGGAGATTGAAATTGGAGGCTCAATTGCAGATACGGAGGCTAGTGAGAAGAAAGGATTCAAGGAATCGGTTGCTAGTAGGAGTTGGAGGCTCAAGTACATAGTTAGTTAGTTACTACTTAGCTTGGAGGGTTTTGTAAGTAATATGCACGACTACTATTCTCATTAGTGGATCGTTTGGTGCTGTGATGCCCCGGAGAGGTTTTTCTGCCTTATTCTCGGGTTTTCCTCTTCATTAGCACTTTGGTGTTTTTGTGGGTTATTGATTTTTTGTTTATCCATGCATACTTATGTTCATTGCCTAATTATGTAAACAATTGGGCTTAAATTCTATATTTGGCATAAGATTGATATTAGCAGTAAAAATCAGTGCCTAAATTGTTTGAATTAGATTAGTGCAATTCTCAATACACTTGCTGCAATATGAAATGATAAAGCAGTTTTTTTCTGTGGCCTTTTCTCAAATGTGAATTCATGTGTGAAAATATGCTTCATCACAAAATGTACTTCCCAAGTATTAGGATCTGATGTTTGGTTAAAATGAGGCCAAAAGACAGTTAAATATTTAGCTTGAGGTTATTATGGATGGAGAAAATGATAAGGAAAAGCACATAGATGATTAAGCAGAAATATTGAGATAAACCTTACATTAGAAGAGTATATAATCGAACTAACAAAGCCAATGTATTTGTAGTTTCTTCTTCTTGCCTAATGGTCACCCCCTGTAATTCACCCTTCCATGTAACGAAACACTTCAAGCTCTAAGACAAGAAAAGAGCACATGTCAAGAGTTGAAAAATAAAGATAAAGAAGTATGTACAGATCCTAGATTGCTTTTCATGTGTCACCAAATCAAAAATATTAGGGAACATTGTGGTGCCGCAGTACCAATGAATTGCTAAATTCTCCAAGCCTGGAGGTGGCTCTAAGGCATTCATAACTGAAACATCAGTCTCCATTCTTCCTCCATGATTCTCTAAGTTATCTCCAAAAAAATTTAGATCCAAATCACAGAGTCCTATCTTCTTCTTGAGCTCTGCATTCTTGGCCTCACATGCATCTACCACGTTCCCCAGTCCATATATTTTAAGAGTTCCTTGAAGGTGGTTTAAATTTTTTAATTCTCCAAGTTCACATCTTTGGTTATCATCCTTGCCACCTACATAGAAACGACTTAATTTTGTAAGAGAACTCAATCTCCCAATCCCTTTTGGAAACTCAAACTGATGGGTCTAATAACCTTCTTCTTTCAAAATAAGATGTTTTAAGTTAATCAGTTTACTCATCCCCTGCGGTAATTTCATGAACCCATCTTTACTACCAACTTTAATCTTCAAAATTTGTAGATTGCATAGATTACAGATGTTTTCAAGTAATCCGTCTCCATGGTAATTACGTATTTTGAGATACCTTAAATGTATCAAATTTTCTATTGCATCCGGAATTTCCTTTAACTTACCATATCAACTACTCAAAGTTAATGTCCATAAACGTCTAAAATGCTGGAACAACCTGGACAATTTATGATCACTATAACCTACAAAGATGAGGGTGCGTAGAGTTTTTGCGCTATAGATGGACTCAGGAATTTGAGCATTATTTGGAATTTCTAAATACAAATGCCGAGCATTTTGAAGAATTGACCCCGACTCTTCGTAACCATTGATTGTGATGCATTCATTTTTTGCCATGAACTGTGCCAAGTCGTGCACTATATCATGCATTTTGAACCTCATAAAATTGTTAGCATATCCATAATCCCCCAAAACTTGGAGGAGAGAGCGAACGAGTAAAATTTCAAAGTAATCTCTTGCCACGATTCTCTCCTTGTTTGCATTCGACTTAATATAACCTTGTGCCATCCACATAGATAGCAAATCCTCTTTAGAAAAGAAATAATCTTTTGGAAAGACAGCACAATATGAGAAACATCGTCTCAGTGGTGAGGGCAAATCATAATAACTCATTAACAATGGCCCAAAAAGACCTCTTTCAACGTCTTGTAATTCCCACAATCTACTATAAAAAACCATCTCCCATTGTTCCTTCCGACTCTTGAAGCACATAAGACTCCCTAGAGTTCTTGCAGCAAGGGGCAAGCCTTTGCACTTGTCTGATATTTTCCTACCTATGTCTTCTAATTCCTTACATTGCATAGAATCCTTGTCAGAAAAGGCTATTGTACTAAAAATTGTCCAGCAGTCATCGTCAGACAATTGCCCCAAATTGATCCTTGCTGCACTTCCCATAATGTCTGCAACTCTATTTTTGCGTGTAGTGACTAGAATTCTACTTCCTTGGGCAGCATTTTGGAGTGCAAGTTTGAATGGCTCCCACAACGTGGGTCTTCAGTCCATACATCATCAAAGACAAGAAAAAGCTTCCTTCCCCGAATCAATTCACACAATTTATCCATTAGACTCGGCCATTGAGTAATGTTGGAGTCATCACCTTCAAAAGCTTGAATGATTGCTTTGGCAACCATAAACTTATTGAAAGGATCAGAAACACAAACCCACCCTTTTTTCTCAAAATGGGCTGAATTCAACTCACTATCATTATATGCTAGTTGGGCAAGAGTAGTTTTTCCAACACCACCCATGCCCACTAAAGAGATGACATGAGGACTTCATTCTTCTTCACTACCCCTGCCCAATAGGATGCTCACTAGATCACCCTTAACCTTATCACGACCTAGAATGTTTGACACATCTACATGGGAATCAGTTGGTGGTCTCACAACTTCTTCATTGCCACTAGTCAGTACAAACTGGTACATATCCCCATCTCTGTCAATCTCATCTAAATTTAGCATAACTTCTTGTATCTTAAGAGCAATATCACGACGTTGAAAAACAGTAGAAACTGAGGAATTCAAGTTGGGTAGGGACAATACCTTCCTCCTCTTCGCAGTATTAGTTTCAGCTTCTTCTTTTTTCTCAATATCTGCTTTGATCTTGGCAGTGTTCCACTCATCCAACACGTCGCCCATCTCGTAGGATACGTCATTGTGCCTTTCTAACCAAAGCTTCACAGCTTTCTCCTTCACTTGCCTTTCCTCTGCATCGTCGAGCTTTGCCTGGTTGCTTGGAATTTGAGTTTAAGCTTTTCAACTTCTTCCTCAACATTTACAATGGACGTGACCTCTGAAGCAAAAAGTGAACCAAGCCGGTCCTTGAACTCTGAAGCAATGAGTGAACCAAGCTGGTCAATGATGGTAGAAACAAGAGCCCGAGCCATATTTGGAAATAGAACTCTTTTTGATTTTTGATTTTTTTTTTTGATAATCAAGAAAAGGAACTCTTTTTGACTAATAACACAAACACAAACACAAAGAGACTACTGATGAAAGAGCAAATTGTTGATTCTGGAGAAGAAACCCAGTAAACAGATGTAGGCTGCTCCAGGACCAATTAATAGTTTTTTGAAATAGTAAAATTAGATATTTTTTAGAAACTGATACTCAGTCCATGCAGAGATGAAGGGCTGTTTGGTTGTCTTGTTTAAACAAGACAGCACAACACGTTTTTACAATACTTTTTTATACACACGTATTTTCACAACACTTAAACAACGTTACTAGAACAACATTATCAAACATGCCCTGAGTCTAAGTTGTCTCAGAGGGCCCACCTTCACATACATCCTGGCTTCTAAAAAATATCTCATTTTATCAATTTAAAAGCTATTTTACCAATCATATCATACCATTTTACAATACAACAAACATCCCATTTCTTATTTATCAAATCTATTCATTTATTTATTAATTTTATACCTCTTTCTCTCTCTTCCTCTTGTCTCTCTCTTCTCTCTCAGTCTCTCTTCCTCCCCACTATTTTCTATAAAAAAAAACCCAGCCACAACCACAATCCCCACATCAACAACACAACCACCACCCATTTCATACCCATTAGAGAAAATATTGCAATGGATTTATTCAATCAAACCACTGGGTTCCATTATAACCCAAGTTCAAACAGAATGAGTCATCATTCTGATGATGAATTCGAGTTTACAGGGATTCTTGACATTTATGTTCATTATGCTAGAAACTTTCACAACATATGTATCTATGATAACCAAGATGTCTATGCAAAATTTTCTCTTGCTTATAACCCAGATGAGACTCTCTCAACTGGAATCATTAATGGTGGTGGTAAAAATCCAGATTTCAATGAGAACTTGAGGTTGAAAATCACCCAAGTTGATGCAGTCCAGAAATGTGAAATTTGGATGCTCAGCAGGGCCAGAAACTACCTGGAATGACCATCTTCTGGGATTTGCTTTGCTCCCAACGCCCATCTCCATCGTTGCTGCCGCCTTCAAACCGAGAGAGATGAGTGAGTGAGGCGAGAAAGAAAAGAGAGAGAAATGGAGAGAAGATAGAGAAGAGACAGAGAGGAGAGAGAAAGGGAGAAGAGAGGGGAGTGGGTGAGAGACAAGAGAGAGAGAGAGAGAGAGAAAGAGACTCAGAGTGAGTAATAAAATAGGATATTTAATTTGAGTACGAATTCTAAAGACACCGTCCAAACATCAGTATTTTACTTCAAAGTGTGTTGGGATATCGCTTATTTTGCTGAAATTAAAAAATTATTGCTGAAAGTACTATAGATAAAGGTAAAATTTAGTTGAAATAGTATAGTGGAACCATGAATAGTGCCAAAAAGTGCAGTGGAACCCATGAATAGTAGTAAAAATAAGCTAAATAGTGAAATAATTTTCATTTATAATCACAATCCAAACGCACGCTTAAGGTCCATTTGGATACAACTTATTTTTGCTGAAACTAAAAACTAAAAACTAAAAACACTGTAACAAAATAATTTTTAAAAGTGTGAATAGTACCATGGGACCTATTTTTAATATTTTTAAATGCGTGAACAGTGCTGCTACAATGTGTGAATAGTGCTGATACAGTGATAATTTTCTCCTGCACAGTGCATCCATGTGATGTTACTGTTCATGCGCTGAAAAAAAAAAAAAAAACGCAAACATTAAACACAAACGTGTATCCAAACCCAGTTTTAGTGTCTGTTTGAATACTGCTTATTTTGCTAAAAATTGAAAACTAAAAACAATAAAAAAAAAATTTCCAGTTACTGTTCACTTTTAAAATTACTGTTCATGTGCAAGAGGCGCTAGTAAAAATTTTTTTTAAAAAAAAAGTGCAAAACGCAAAATGTGAAACATGGACGCTGAGTCCAAACGTTCACTTAAAATTCAATACATCATAACACACTTAAACTCCTAATTCTTTTTTTCTTTTTTTTTGAGAAAACCTAAACTCCTAATTTTTTTTGAGAAAACCTAAACTCCTAATTTGATTGGATTTGTATATAGGTATTAAATTAATTAGGTGTGGTTGTACTTATTCTTAAATATGTGATAAGATGATTACAGAATTTAATCTCATTTAATTTTAGGCTAAACTACACTGTTAGTCCTAAAGTTTACCTAACTAGTGTTTTTGGTCCTCAAGTTTTGAATGACCGCAATTAGTGCCTCAAGTTAAAAAAAAAAAAATGAATATTATTGGTTCTTTTGTTAATATTTTTTTACTTATGTGTTTAAGAGAACATTGATGTGACATTTTTTTTAATGACAGGAATATGCCATAACTGTGCCACATCAGTTATTAAAAACGGCCAAAATTGGGAATTAACACTGTTTGCCAAACAATATAATTAGTAGGCACTGTTTTTAAACTATATTACTTACTAACATCTCAAGTCTAAAAGACTCGATTTTAGGCTGTAAATCGAGTCTTTGAGGGTCAGTTTTCATGTTCTGAGGGAGTCTGACCTGGCCCTTGTGTCCACCTAGAAATCGAGTCTCTAAGACTCAATTTCTACATGTAGTATTTATGTGTTCATCCACGTGGAAGCCAGGTGATCCGTGGAAGCCACCTGGAAATTGAGTCTCTAAGACTCGATTTCTAATAGGGCTTTTTTCAAAATTTAACCAAGTCTAACGCCTCTCCACTGAACCTCTGTCACTCACCCTCTCACTCTCACGCCTCTCTCACACCTCGCGCCTCTCTCACTCTCACGCCTCTTGTAAAGAACCAAAATTGAAAAAGAAAGTTGGTAGCTAGTTTCGAGGTTAGCTAGGCCTCCTAAGGATAGTGACAGAATAGAAGAGAAGAATGGGAACACAGAAAGAAGTGTACTGACATTACTCTTTTTCCTTCTTCTCTATACACATTGTGGTGTTACTCTTATACCCCTCAATTCTGCCCTCTGTAACTATCTGCCACAGCTGTTACTAACCAACCTAACTAACTCTATCTCCTATCAATGTAACCAGCTACAACCGAATCCTATCACAGCAACTATTACACTTTGGCAGTCACTATTAGAGTCACAAAGTAATTACAAAGAGTACATATGCAATGACCCAATGACCCAGTAAAATCTCTAACAATACTTTCCCCTTTAAAAGACCTTGCCCACAAGGTGAGGGAATCTCTGCTACAGAATGTACAAGCTCTCCCAAGTGGCATCATCCGGACTTTCACCTTGCCATTAAACCAAAACTTGAGTGATAGTCCTATTTTGAAGTTGATGAGACCTTTCCTTGAGAACAACTACTGGTTCTGAAATGACAGCCCCTTCCAAATCAGTAGGTGGTAAGGTTGGAATAGAGACCACATGCTGCCCAAGCTTAGCTTTCAGACAGGATACATGAAAAGTAGGATGTATCTTAGAATTTGGAGGAAAATCCAACCTATAAGACACCTCTCCAACCTTCTGCAAGATCTGAAATGGTCCATAGTACTTAGGAGATAATTTCTTCAATTGGTGGTGCTTAAGGGACTTCTGTTTGTAGGCTTGAAGTCGTAGAAATACCCAATCTCCCACAGAGAAACTCCTCTCAATCCTATGCTTGTCAGAATACAGCTTCATCCTTTCTTGTGCTGCTACCAGGTTCTGCCTTAACAAAGAAGTCAGCTGCTGTCTGGACTTCAGATGAGCATCCACTCCTTCAACCTTTGTTGTCCCAGGAATGTAGTCCATCAGCCTAGGAGGGGGATATCCATACAATGCTTCAAATGGGATCAGCTTGAGTGAGGTGTGAAAATTAGTGTTAAACCAGAATTCAGCAAGTGGCAACCACTCAACCCAAGTAGTTGGTTTGTCAGCTGCAAAAGCTCTCAAATAATGCTCAAGACTCTTGTTCACAACCTCTGTTTAGCCATCTGTTTGGGGGTGATAGGCTGAAGACATGGCTAATTGAATACCCTGAAGCTTCATTAGCTCTTGCCAAAAATGAGAAGTAAAAATAGGATCCCTGTCACTAACAATTGAAGTAGGCATTCCATATAACTTGAACACATTTTGCATATAAAGAGTTGCTACTTTAGAGCAGTGTATGGATGAGACAAGGCTACAAAATGAACAAACTTTGTAAACCTGTCCACCACTACCATAACCACCTCCTTCATCTGAGATTTTGGAAGACCCTCAACAAAATCCATGCTCACAGCCACCCAAGGTCTCTCTGGTATAGGCAGGGGTTGTAGCAGACCTACTGGTTACAGGTTTCATGCTTGAGCCTTTGGCAGGTATCATACTCCTTAACATACTTCCTAACATTTGCCCTTAACCCAGGCCAGTAAAAATCCCTCTGAACCCTATGCAATGTCTTAAGGAAACCAGAATGACCCCCCCCCCCATGGCCCATCATGCACCTGTTGCAAAATGGCTGTCTTCAATGAATCACAAGTTCCCAAATACATTCTGCCTTTATATAACAGCAACCCATTCTACATAGTGAATCCCTTAGGACCTTCCTTCCCTGCTTGAAAAGCATCTAAAATACTCACAATGGAATGATCAGTAGCATAGCTAGCCTTAAGTTGAGCCAACCAATCAAGGGTGGGAAAGGAAATCATGCACAAAACACCCTCTTGAGAAGAAACTCCACCACCAGAAACCTGTCTTGACAGAGCATCGGCCACCACATTCTCCTTACCGCTCTTATATTCTACAATAAAAGCATATCCTAACAACTTCGTAACCCATTTTCGTTGAGCTGGGGTACCAATTTTCTGCTTTAAGATATACTTAAGGCTCTGCTGATCTGTCCTCACCAAAAAGGGTTTCCTAACTAAATATGGCCTCCACTTATGCACAGCAGTCACCAAGGCCAGTAGTTCCCTCATAAGTTGATAAGGCCAAACTCCTGCCCTTGAGAGCTTGGCTGTGGAAAGCTATAGCTCTCCCTTCCTGCATCAGTACAGCACCTAACCCAACACCTGAGGCATCACACTCCACCACAAACATCTTATCAAAATCTGGAAGAGCTAAAACAGGTGGAGTAGACATAGTAGATTTGAGATTTTGGAAAGCCAAATCAGCTTCCTCAGTCCAAGTAAAGGAATTCTTCCTTAGAAGAGCAGTCAATGGGGCTGCAATCTGTCCATACCCTCTTACAAATTTCCTATAATACCCTGTGAGACCTAAGAAACCCCTCAAAGCCTTAACATCCTTTGGGGTAGGCCACTGTTGCATTGCCACAGTTTTCTTAGGGTCTGTTCTTACCCCTTCACCAGAAATCAAATGCCCCAAACACTCAACTTCACCACAAGCAAAAACACACTTGGACTTCTTAGTAAATAATTTTTCCTTAGCTAACACCTCTAATACAGCCCTAAGGTGAGAGATATGATCAACCAAGGATTTGCTATAGACCAGAATATCATCAAAAAATACTAGAACAAATCTTCTAAGAAAAGGCTTAAACACTTAATTCATTAGGGACTGAAATGTTGAAGGTGCATTAGTGAGGCCAAATGGCATGACTAGAAATTCATAATGCCCCTCATGAGTCCTAAAAGCTGTTTTAGGAATGTCCTCCTCACTCATCCTAATTTGGTGATATCCAGACCTTAAGTCAAGTTTAGAAAATATGCAAGCACCATTCAATTCATCAAGTAATTCATCAATAACAGGTATAGGGAATTTATCCTTGACAGTATTCAAGTTAAGTACCTTATAATCAATGCACATACGCCAAGACCTATTTGCCTTTCTTACCAACAAAACAGGGGAGGCAAATGGACTACAACTATTCCTTATAGATCCGACAGCCAATAATTCGTTAACTATCTTTTCTATCTCATTCTTTTGGTAAAAAGGGTACTTGTATGGCCTTTGGCAGACTAGTTGAGCTCCTTCCTCAAGAGTAATGTGATGTTCATGCCCCCTAAAAGGAGGTAGCCCCACTGGAGTGTCAAAAATCTGAGCAAACTCTTGAAGCAAATCTGCCACTTCTGCAAGTAGAGCAGCCTGCTTCTCAGCTGAGGAAGGAGTTAAGATGTGAACCAAAAGGCCTTTCTTGATTGGATTTTTAAAGAATTGATCCCCATCAAGGAGATGTGAACCAGATTGCTTCAATCCTTGCAGCATAACCTTGTGCCCCTTATGCAAAAACTCCATAGTTAAGAACTGGAAATTCCATTGAATATCACCAAGTGTGGTAAGCCACTGAGTTCCCAACACAACATCACACCCTCCAAGTGGCAGAACATGAAATGGAATAGAAAATTCCTCCCCTTGAATGCATACTGGTACTTGATCACAAAACCCTTAAGTCCTCACCACTGCACCATTAGCTACCTTAACTTCCAATGTTTGAGATTGGCAACCAACAAATGCAAACTAGGAACCAATGCTGTATCAATAAAATTGTGGGTGCTACCCGTGTCCAACAAAACTACCAAATTGACTCCATTGATTTTACCCCTAATCCTCATAGTACCAGGTGTGGGAGTACCAATTAGAGCATATAGAGTTATCTCAACCTCCTCAGAATTAGTACTAGTATTCTGCCCTTCATTGATTGGACTTCCAACTTCTTCCTCCAACTCAGTGATCTTAACCCCAGAATGTGAATCAGTCACCAATTCAATTCCCTCAAGAAGGAATATTTTGGCACTTTTGCACTTGTGACCAGGGCCCCATTTGTCATCACAGTTATAACATAAACCCTTTTTCTTCCTCTCTTCCATTTGGGCAGGGGAAATTCTTTTAATTGGAATTATGGACTTAGCTTCTACAAAGGTATTGACTTTAGGAAGACCCAAGATAGATGGCTTACTTGTTTCTTGCTGAATCTTAGGACTCCTTCTGCAACTTATCAAGTATTCCTCTTGAATTTTAGCCAATCCAAAAGCTGCATTCAATGACTGTGGATTTAGCATCCTCACTGGCAGGCGTATCTCATCTTTTAAGCCACTTAGGAAACAGCTCATCTTATGCATTGAAGACAAGCCCTTGATTCTATTTGACAAAGCCTCAAAATCTGCCTTGTAAACTGCTACTGTTGAAGATTGCCTCAACTTAGTGAGGGCCTCCATAGGATCGTCATAGGGTGTTGATCCAAACCTAACATGTAAGGCCTGTACCATACCCTCCCAATTACAGAACACACTAGCCTCCTCTGCATCTTAAAACCAAACCAGAGCTTCTTGATCCATGTGAAATGAGGCCACCATAAGTTTCTCCGCAGCTGGAGTTTGGTAATATCCAAAATATTGGTTAGCCTTGTACACCCAGCTAGCAGGATCATCACCTGAAAAACGTGGGAAATCAAGCTTGACAGGTTTGGCAAGGGACACTGTAGAAGAATTATGCATTGGAGATGAAGTTTCACGTGATCTGGTTTCATCAGGACCCAACTTCTGAAGAATTGCCATAAGATGTTGATTCATCTCATTCATTGTTCTATGCATTGGAGATGAAGTTTCACGTGATTTGGTTTCATCAGGACCCAACTTCTGAAGAATTTCCATAAGATGTTGATTCATCTCATTCATTGTTCTAGTATGGATCTCATGAATCTTTTGGATTTCTTGAATGTTTTTGCTGTGATGGTCTGAAGTAACTCGAAGAGAGGCAATGGCTTCATTAGTGGCTGCCATGGCAGCATTAGATCGTGTCTCAGCCATTAGGTCACAAAACCTCTGCTCTGATACCAATTGTAAAGAACCAAAATTGAAAAAGAAAGTTGGTAACTAGTTTCGAGGTTAGCTAGGCCCCCTAAGGATAGTGACAGAATAGAAGAGAAGAATGGGAACACAGAAAGAAGTGTACTAACATAACTCTTTTTCCTTCTTCTCTGTACACATTGTGGTGTTACTCTTATTCCCCTCAATTATGCCTTTTGTAACTATCTGCCACAGCTGTCACCAGCTGTTACTAACCAACCTAACTAACTCTATCTCCTATCAATGTAACCAACTACAGCCGAATCCTATCACAGCAACTATTACACTTTGGCAGTCACTATTAGAGTCACAAAGTAATTACAAAGAGTACATATGCAATGACCCAATGACCCAGTAAAATCTCTAACAATCCACCTTTACACCTTTCCACTGAACCTCTGTCACTCACCCTCTCACTCTCACTCTTACGCCTCTCTCACACCTCGCGCCTCTCTCACTCACCCTGTTTGCTTTTTAATCAAACCTCGGCGACCTACAATTTACTCACAAAACCACCTTGAAAGGTCCGTCTAGCTCTCCAATCTCTCTCTCTCTCTCTCTCTCTCTCTCTCTCTCTCTCTCTCTCAATTTGAACATGTTTTGGACTTAGTTTTTCCAAAATTCTGTGATTTGTTGTTATTGTTGTGTTTCTCTTTGATTTTTCGTGATTTCTAATGATTCGAATATGTTATTTGTCTCTGATTTTTTGTTGGATATATCTGATTATAAATTATGTAGTTGACTGATTTGATTAGTGCACAAATTTTTTTTAAAAGTTTTTTTTATTGCCATTAAATATTTTGTAGTTTGATTAAACATTATTGATTTGTAAGCTGTAGGGGGACGTTTTGCAGCCCAAGCCCAAAGTGTGTGGGATGTTGGCCTAGTGAGCCCAGTACAATAAATTTATAGAGAATGGGTTAAAGAACTAGGCCCTAATGAATTGGACAACGGCTAATATGGCATTAGATGACAATCAAGCACAAATAAGAGGTACTGATATGAATGAACTTACTGTCCGAGGAGATAATTTTTCATATAAATCAACTAAACAGAATGCAAGTACAATTTTGATTATTACAGTATTCTTCTTTTCCTCTCTCGATCCCCTATTCATGAAGGACCTCCTACATTATATAGTTCCTCTTGGAGGATCTTGATCCTACACTTGTTGACCATTTGAGTCAATACTTGAGTGTTTGTCCCATCAGATACCCTCTTTGACCTTTTATGAGTTGTAGTAGCCAAGGCAGCACTGTTCAGGGGTCTTCTCCACATAAATGCGGCCAGAAAAGTAGCTGCAATGTATTCAATGCAGTGGTAGCAGCTTTCCCTTAGATATTCTTGGGTTTCCCTCCTTCTCGTATGTTTATGATGCACGTCCTTATTACTGGAGTTTCTTGGAAGGTCACCCTGATTGTTGAAATACATATTTGAGCTGTGTTTATCATACCCGAGGAGAAATTCATCCTTAGACCACCTTCCACTCCTTCCTCACTTATGAGACTCTAACCTAGAATCACCCATAACTATTTATTCCTCCTCGGACCATTCATGTTCTCGGATTACTATGCTCTCGGCCAAAGCCTAAGGCCCAATATACCATTTGGGCCCTTAACCCTACAATAGCCCCTCAAAACTCTGGTTTTTTCTCCCTTTCATCCGAGGAGAAAAGTGGGGTTTTGATCTTTTGTGCGCTAGTATTATTTTGCCCTTTGATTTGCACATGTGGGAGTGCCGTTTTGCGCTCCCCATAATTGCCACTGAAGCTTCGGAGCCAGCGAGGCGTTATTAATTGCTCCAGGCGGCGTTATGTTCCTTACATCCAACGGTGAGGCGCTAATCCAATGGCTGATATTTCTCCTTGGGTCTTGAGCGGGATAACTCCCACTCAATCTCGCCCTCTATATAAAGCATTCAGAGAAATCATTTCCCTCATTTCACAAGTCTTTAAGCTCTCCAGAGATTCCAAGCACTCAAACTCACAAAGCTCTTTAAGTTACTAAACTTCCCACACCTTTTCTTTAAGAGATCCTTGAAAATCTTTCTAAAGGTTTCATGGACTAATACACATCTTAGTTCTTGTAAGTTTCTATTTCTTTAAACTTTTCTTTTTCTCATTGGCCAATCTCCTCGGCCTTCCAATTCTTATTTCTTCATTTACCAATTTCAGTTGTTTCCCTTTAGATTGTCCAGATGGGTAGATTTAATCACCTAGTAGACTCCTCTGCCAAAATAGAGGTCTTTAAGGACAAATACCACATACCACAGGGGGTCGCCCTGCAATACTGTTCCCTAGAACAAGTAGTGACACACAGAGAAGAGGGGGAAGTCATCATCCCTATGATAGCTTTCATAAAAGGGGGGATGACTCTCCCTATGGGTAGGATAACACAGGATTAACTCATAAACCATAGGATATGCCCCCACTAATGTGCGCCCAACCTATTTAGGGTCTTAGGTAGTGTTGATGCTCTCAACGAGCATCTGCGCTTGGGGCTCACCTGGCATGATGTGGTCCACATGTACTAGTGCCACTCCCTTAAAAACGCGGGATATTATCTGACATCCTAATCTGACGTTGTCAGACTAGTATCATGTCTACCTAAATCCAACAAGGGTATGAAAGACGACTATCTAATAGCTTCGGGAGCGTGGCATGATGGCCTTCACTACCCCGTCCGAAAGGGAGAGCCAGGTGGGATACCTTAGAGTTAGGTTCCTTAGCAAGAGATTTAGATTCTTTAACCCTGACCATGTCATTATTTCCCTTTCATCTTGCTTTCTTTTGATGATGAATTTTAACTTTCTAACCATGTCTTGCTTCTCAGCTGCTCTTGCAGATAGGAGGCACGTAGCGCCTAGGCTCAGTCTGACCAACGTTGGAGCTCTTAACTACTTGCTGAGGTCTGAGATCTTTGTAAGTGAAGATAGGCAGTTGAGAGCAGTCCACCTAATTTTGGACTTCGAGCCTATCTCGGAAATATACTAAGAAATAGGCCACGCCATAAGAGCGGGTGACCAACGGCTGGCTCGGATTAACGTGTCACGCCCAAATTTCCTAGCCCCAGACAATCTTCCACCAATTGTGCTGCCACTTCAACGAGTTCCACCTAAAGCAGCAGTAGCGCCCGAGGAGGAGATTGCCTCTTCACGCCTATCACTAGAGGAGGAGATAGACAAATTCCACTTCGAAGAAGAAGAGAATCCAAGGGCTCTTGTTGTCACACCCCACCCCTGTGTGCGTGATATTGTCCTCTTTGGGCGGCACAAAGGCTCTCTTAGTCCCTCAAGGTTTTGTTCTTCCCCAGGTTGTGCTGGGGAAAAGGCCTCATGCACAACAAAGGAGGGCATTCCTTATAAGCACATCCTCATGTGCTTCCCTAGGCAATGTGGGATTCCATGAAATTGTAGTGGCCCAAAATGGGGTCTTGCATTTCATGGAATCCCACATTGCCCTCCCTTGTTATGCATGAGGCCTTTTCCCCAGTGCAACCTGGGGAAGAACAAAACCTTAAGGGACTAAGAGAGCCTTCGTGCCGCCCAAAGAGGACAATATCATGCACACGAAGGCGGGGTGTGACAAATGGTATCAGAGCCATGCCCTAGCCGAAAGTGTGGGCCCCATACGCGAGGACGCGTGTGCCCTTAAGGGGGGTGGATTGTAGTGACCCAAAATGAGGTCTTGCATTTCATGGAATCCCACATTGCGTAGAGAAGCACATGAGGATGTGCTTATAAGGAATGCCCTCCCTTATTGTGCATGAGGCCTTTTCCCCAGCGCAACCTGGGGAAGAACAAAACCTTGAGGGACTAAGAGAGCCTTCGTGCTACCCAAAGAGGACAATATCATGCACACAGGGGCAGGGTGTGACACTTGTAGTCAACATCTCGGACGTCGAGGACGAGACTGATAGGCATTTAGGCATTCACGCCCCCACTCTGGTAATTGTCTGTCCAGACAACACCTCCTAAGAAGAGAAAGACGGGATGGCATTGAACCGGGGAATCAAGAGCTTAAGAGACCTCACGGCTGCCAGGAACAAGGTGTCAACTTCGAAAGAAGCCACCAAGTCCTAAGTTCCAAGTTCCACCCACACTTCCTCCTCTTCCTCCTCTACCTCCCACCGACCTCGGATTGAAAGCCATTCCTGATCTAAAGAAGAAAAGACCGATTCAAGATCTTGAAGAAGGGGAGGTGGGCCCTCAGAAGGGGACTAAGCAGTAGAAGGTGGCCAAAGACCCTCAGGACAAGAGGTCTACTTCTGTGGACAATTGAGAGGAGCAAACTAGGGCCGATGTGCACCTTCCGCAACGCACCTAGTCTCCTCGGCTAGAGGTGGATGGGGCTACCATCCCTTGGAATGCCTCAATCAAGGACTTCCAAAGGGGGCGTGCAGGCTACATTACTGAAGCCTTAGAGCAGCCTCTTCTCCTCCCTAGAGACATGGAGGCTTACAGGTGCTTCAAGCAGAACGACATCTTCCTGTCCCTGAAGAGGGACCTTGCTATGGTAAGCAATCTATCATATCCTTGAATTTAAATGCTAAGCTGTACTTTCGTTCTTTCCCTACTTTTTTTATTTATGTGATTCTTCCGTTGTTTTTGTGCAGGTTACTCAACAAGTTTTTGTGGCCGAGGAGTGGGTTCGCGACGCCCGTAATGAGGCCAACGCTGAGGCCCTCTCCCATGCTGATGTTGAGAAGTCCTTGGGGGCCCTCAAACAAGAACAGGCGGAGCTGTCCGTGAAACTGAAAGAAGCGGACAAGGCTCGCCTGAGTGTCGAGGCAGGTCTAAAGACCATGAAAAGGCAAGCCAAGGATTAGTGTCAAAAACTGCACCTGACCGAGATAGATCTAGCCACCCAAAGGCAGCTGGTCATAAATCTCAAGGCTGAGCTGCAGAAGGCCAATGAGGCGGCTCAATTAGCCAAAGAGGCCGCTGAGGCTGAGAAGCAAGC
>JARYZH020001437.1:0-28885 GCA_030021035.2 Notholithocarpus densiflorus
GAAGAAAGCCCGAATTGCCAAGAAGTATCGCCGAGGACAATCCTGTCCTTGGCGAACCGAAATCATAGAAGGGAAGAGCAGCACACCATCAAAGGCAGCCTCGTAGAACATCCCAATAAAAAAAGACAAGTACAGTGGGTCAGCTATGGGAGCCTGGTGGAGGGGCAATTCAAGGAGAGACTGTCACCTCCACATTAAATGCCCACAATTAACGTTCTGGCCGCATTGATGAGGGAATGACCCCTGAACAGTGCTGCTTTGGTTGCTGCAACTCACAGAAGGTTTGGGACGGCGACTGATGGGACAAGTACTCAAGAAGTGACCTGCATGATCAACAAATGGAGGGTCAGGATCAACTGAAAGGGGGTATATAATGTAAGAAATCCTCCAGAAAAGGGAAGGAGGTTTTGGAAGCAGAAAACACTGTAGCAACTAGTATTATCTTTGTAACCTTTGTAACTAAGCATTGAGGATAGAATAAGAACAACAACTCCCCGAACAAGTGCCGATGACAGAATTTCATACTTAAAGCCCACTTTTTTGTTATTCAGTTTGCCCATAACCATGTCTATTCGTTGTTATCCTTACTAAAGCCTAGTTCTTAAACCCATTCTCTACAAATTTATTATATTGGGCTAGTTGGGCCTGAGTCTACTCCTCCAACATCGGGAGTGCTCAAACCCAGTCCCTACAATTGGCGCCATCTGTGGGAAGAACTTGTGTCCTAGGAAGGGTAACAATCAAGCATGGTAGGATCAGGCCCTCATCAAGCAGGTCCCCACTAGCCCGACCTTGCTGGATCCCAACGACAGGGTAACTTTCCCGACCCTGAGCGTGATCGGAATGAAGAGAATGGAAGGTTTTGAGAGGGAAGTGTGCACACCAGTTAAACCAGTAGCAGCCACTCTCGTGTGAGAAGTCACGTGCTCTAGAGACATAATAACAACCGGCCCATGCAACAAGATGAAGTCAGGAGCCATGTAACCCAGAGACAGGTTGATAATCAGGCCATGCAACGAGAGATAGACGATTTGAAAAGAAAGCTGCGCCATGTACAACGAAGGCGGTTTCATTCTAGCCCTGACATGCCCCCCAGTGATGAAGGCGATGACGACTATAGACAAAGATCGTAAACCCCTCCAAGCGAGACCTTCTCTCACGAAGAAGAGCAGTACCGTAGGCATAAACGTAAGAGCCTATCTCCCAGGGGCTTGGGAAACGATGCCATGAGCAGAGCACTGGATCAACTTTCCAAATCACCCTTCACACGCCACATAGAGGGGGCTACACTCCCCCGACGATTCCAGTAGCCAACCTTCACCATTTATAACGGTAACACAGATCCTGTGGAGCATGTGAGCCAGTTTAACCAAAGGATGGCTGTCCATTCTAAAAACAAGGCGCTGATATGCAAGGTTTTCCTATCTAGCTTGGGACCAGTGGCGATGAGGTGGTTCAATGGCTTAAAGACGAATTCCATAGACTCGTATAGGCAGCTAACCCAAGCCTTTGACTCTTATTTCGTTACAAACAGCAGAGCTCCTCGGCCCTTGAGTGCGTTATTGTCGCTGTCCATGGATAATGAAGAAACTCTAAAAGCCTACTCGGACAAATATTGGGAGATGTATAATGAAATGGACAACAATTGTGACGATGTCGCCTTCAGCACCTTTAAAAATAGTCTCCCAGCTGAGCATGGCTTGAGGAAGTCTCTGACTGGCAGGCCTGCCACTAGTGTGTGCCAACTAATGGATCGGATCGACAAGTATAAATGAGTAGAGGAAGACTAGCTGCAGGGTAAGGGAAAAGAGAAGGTTATCCCTCAGGAGAGGAGGGATTTCAGGTTGGACCAATATAAGAGTAGCCGCCCGAGGAGAGATTTCGTAGGGCAATCCGGAGCAATTGGCACATAGACTGTTAATACTATATTCCGAGAACTAGTACATCGGGTGTTGGAGAAAATCAAGAACGAGCCATACTTTAAGTGGCCGAATAAGATGGTGGGAGAGTCCACGAGGCGCAATCAAAACTTTTATTGCCAGTACCACCAGGACCACGGACATACCACAGAGAACTGCAGGAACCTCTGGAATTATCTGGACGAGTTAGTTCGAGAAGGAAAGCTGAAACACCTTCTGCATCATTTTAGTGGTCATCTAGGCCAGACCCATCAGGAGCCCTAAAGAGATACTGCCCTAAGGCCACCCGTAGGGACGATCAATGTAATCTTGGCCGCACCAGGAAGGACAGGCACGCGCCTTTCACGAGTGTTATTTGTGGCCCAGCTGCCTGCCGAGGAGTCCCAGTCAGAGCCGAAGAGGGCCAGAATGAATTCTCACCCAATCTTGAGTTTTTCAGAGGAAGACAAGGTTGGAACCACCCAGCCCCATGACGATGCGCTGCTGATCACTCTCAGAATCGGGGACTACGATGTGAAAAGAATGATGGCAGATGGTGGCAGCACTGCCGAAATTATGTACCCCAACCTCTACAAGGGGCTGAATTTAAGACCAGAAGATTTGATGCCTTATAGCTCTCCTTTGATGAGTTTCGACGGGAAGCTTGTTATTCCAAAGGGCATGGTTAGGCTACCCATCTATACCGGCCCAGAGAGGGTGGAGGTGAACTTTATCGTGGTTGACACCTACTCTCCATATATAGCCATCATCGGTAGGCCCTGGCTCCATACCTTGGGGGCTGTTGCCTCCTCCTTGCATCAGAAAGTGAAATTCCCGTCAGGAGGCCAGGTTCTCAAAATTCGCAGTTGCCAATCCACGGCAAGGCAGTATGTGGTGGCTGCCATTTCATATTGGCTCGATGGGGAGTCCTCGGCCTCTGCTGAAAAGGACTTATAGCAATCAAAGGCCCCGGTGTCGCCTCCTGATACAGCCACTGAGGAGGCAAGATGCGAAGATCTAGAGAGAGTGGTCATTGGTGGTGACCCGGATAAGTTCTTTCAGGTAGGGGCTCAACTGCCTCCTTAGGAGAAGGGGGAGTTGGTTGAGCTTCTCAAAAGCAATATTGATGTATTTGCATGGGATGCCTGCGATGCTCCAGGGATTGATCCAACCTTCATCTGTCACCATCTCAATGTTAACCTATCCATCACTCCCAAGAAGCAGCCACCCCGGCGCCCTTCAAGGGAGCATGTTGATGCGATTAGAGGCGAAGTGGAGAAGCTTAAGTGTTCAGGGGCTGTCAAAGAGGTTTTCTACCCCGAGTGGTTGGCCAACACCGTGGTAGTCAAGAAGAAAAGTGGAAAATGGTGGGTTTGTATAGATTTCATGGACCTAAATAGAGCATGCCCAAAAGACCCGTTCCCTATGCCTCGGATAGACCAGCTGGTGGATGCAACGGTGGACCATCCTCGGATGAGCTTCTTAGACACCTTTCAAGGCTGTCATAAAATACCACTAGCCTTGGAGGATCAGGAGAAGACAGCTTTCGTGACACTTACTGGGAACTACCACTACAAAGTAATGTCGTTCGGTCTGAAGAACGCAGGGTCCACTTATCAAAGGATGATGACGAGGATGTTCGAGCCGCAGTTGGGCAAGAGCATCGAAATCTATGTTGATGATATGGTGGTGAAGAGTAAAGTGGTGTCCGAGCATTTAGGGGACCTCGGCAATACCTTTAATGTCTTAAGGAAGCACAAGTTGCGCTTAAATGCTTCCAAATGCTCATTTGGCATGGGATCAGACAAGTTTTTAGGGTACATGATTACTCATAGGGGAATTGAGATTAATCCTGACCAGATCAAGGCTATTAATGATCTAAAACCATCGCAAAATGCCAAGGAGGTCCAAAAGCTTACTGGAATGATTGCAGCCCTGAATCGATTCATTTCCAGGTCGGCGAATAGATGCAGACCATTCTATCTCCTGATCAACAAGTGGAAATGATTTGAATGGTCTGAGGACTATATTGTGGCCTTCCAGCAACTCAAGGAATACCTATCCCAGCCACCTATCATGTCCAGTCTTGAGGCCGATGAAGTCCTATACGCATATATTGCTGTGGCCCCTCATGCTGTGAGTTTAGTGCTGACACGGGATGACAATGGCCTTCAAAAGCCAGTCTATTACGTAAGCAAGTCGCTACATGCAGCTGGGGTCAGATACTTACCCTTGGAGAAAGTTATACTAGCTGTGGTCCATGCTACGCGAAAACTTCCCCATTATTTTCAAGCCTACACAGTGGTTGTTCTAACCCAATTGCCCTTGAAGTCCATACTTCGGACTGCTGATTACATTGGAAGGATTACCATATGGAACACAATTCTGGGAGCTTTTGACATCAAATACATGCCTCGAACCTCCATAAAGGGCCAAGTCCTAGCTGACTTGGTGGCTGAATTTGCTGAACCACCAGTCGAAATAGTAGCAGAGGAGCAAAACATGGATGAAAAATCGATTGGGATAGTCTCTAAGCCAGGACCCCCATGTTGGAAGGTGTATGTTGATGGCAGAGCAAATCAAAGGGGGTTATTCTTTATTTATGTTTCCCCGAAAATGAAGGAAAAGAGTGGATAGTATATGTGTGAAAAATAAAAAAATAATAATTTAAAATTGATCTTTTAATGAAGTATAGTTTAGAATAGATAATCTAATGTTGGTGTTTTGAAAAGTGGTTAAGTAAAATAAACAAAAAGATTATTATGCTAAAATATATAAGAAATTTTGCACATGTGAATGGTCTAATCCTTGTTTTATAATTTCAATATTAAAAAATTAAAAAAAAAAAAAAAAAGCCTAATGTTATAATTTCCATATTTGTTTTAATGTTGAACAATTTATGAAGCAAGCTATTCATGAACAATTTGGAATTAACTTGGAAAAAAAACTTATATATATTGGCTTTTAGCCTAATTCAAGCTTAAGTTTAAACTCAATTCTTAAATAAGCTAAGCTCAAACATAACAACATTCTCAGTCATTGTACTTCCCAATCAAATTCGTCATAACACTCCTAGACATGATCCACACAGGTTTAAGTGCCTAAAGAGCATATCTACCAAAGCAAATACAATTACCTCGATAAGATATTCCTTTCATTCTTCCTTTATGTTGTTTACAAATTCTAGTTCTTTTGGGGTTATAGTTGATGGTTCTTTTCAATTCCATCTCTACTACAGAACTGGACATGAGAGTTTCTTCTCATCCAGGTCCTTGCAATTGAAAAATAACAAATATAACATTGTATACATGTATTTAATGAATAATATATTGAATTGTTGGAGTCTTTGAGATTTTATCTTATATCTAATCTATTAGAAATTTGTATATCTTTTTTTGATAGTTTATATAATAATAATAATAAACTAAACATGTATTCTATTTCTATTTATTTATAGTTATAGATAATTATTTTATAGGTTAGTTAGAGATAGTGTTATAGATAATAGATAATAGAATTTCATTTCGTTATAACGAGTATTTATTTTGTTTTAGAGCTGGTTATCCAGTTACAAAAGAAATCTCATAGACTTTCGTTTTTGCGCCTCTCTGAAAGGTGTAAATTTCGGAGGGATTTTTTATAATTTGGATATGTTATTTGGAGGTCAATCCATTAGGAATGGGGCTACATCTATTTATTTCAACAACAAAAAAAGTCCTAAGATTTTTAAAGTACATAATAAAATGAATGTGTTAGTGTACCAAAAGTCAAAATTAAAGTTTAGTGCAAGTTGAGGTCCAAGTAAACATTTTTTGTTTTTTTTTTTTTTGAGATAAACATTTTTGATATCTGTAGTCTGTAGAATAAGATAGAAATAATTTGAGACTTCTCTAAGCAATTCATACAAACAATCGATTATGCTTTTTGAGTTATAGATTTCAGCTGGTTCTGTTTGGGTCTATATTCATTTTTTAGCATAATCTTCAGTTTGGGCCTTGACAATATATTACTTTTACTTCGTATTTGACCCAAGACTGTTACCATTTTCTGCTGCTCACCCTATTGGGCCGAATAGGAATCCTCTTTCGGAAAGTCCATTTAGCACGTAGTCTGGGGCCATAAAAATTGAACAAAACAAAAGCCACATAGAAATGGACCAAAAGAGACATTCTCATCTAAAAGGTCAAGTTGCATTACACATCTAACCAAGAAACTTCAAAGTACCCTTATCGACACGATAACCATATAAAAAATGATATTATTTTCACATTGTTTAGTGTCCAACAGAGTATTATTTTCATTGAGGTTGCTTTTATCACTTTGCCAACTGTGGTATTTTGATGAGCTTAGCTTTTCGATCCAGGTTCAAGATGGAGAGTCAAGCCCACTACTTGCGTTAGTTTATATAATAATGAAAGCTAACAATATGTCTTAGAAGCTGCACACATAAAAGGAGCCTACAAATGAAGGAGTAAATACAAATTCAACTATTTAGCAACACAAAAAAAATAAAAACCCAAATTCAACTATCAACTGTAATTAACATTGATTCTCAACACACACAAAACTGTAAATTACAAGAATGTCTCATAAAGAGGGATAAATTTAGAGAGTGAGAGAGAGAGAGAGAGACAGCCATGCCCATGCTGCTATTGCTAAGCACATAGAAAATTTATGCTGGCATTTGTTGTATGCGACACATGTACTTGCTCTTATGAGGAGTAACAATGTTCCCTTTTGGTAAGTGAAACTTGAGTTAATTCCTCATATTTTTTTATAACTTTTCTAATGGATCAAAGATTATTAATATGATAGGCAAGAACTTATGGTTTGTTGCGTGTTTGTTAAGAACAGTAAATGTCTAACAAAAGAAATTATTCAGTCATATGGGAGAAGTCTTCCTTCCTTTCACAACGAGCTTCATTCATTACTTTAATAAAAGTTATTAATATGATCTAATACAAGAACAATCAAATTTACCTTTTGACAAGTCATTCTGGGACTACAATGAGAAGTGAATAAGAAGGCTTTAGCCTAGCTAGTAAACAATAGAATTAAAATCAAGAGGCATTCCTATTCTTTTATTTTTAAGAAGTTTACATATAAATCAGAAGCAGTTCATTTCAGCTTCATTTCATTACACAAAAGTAGAGGTGCAGAGGCTTACAAGGGCTATAGGGCAAGGCAAGAGATGAGAACAGGTGCTTTCAAAATTACAATTACTAGCCCATTAAGTTATTAATTTATGCTTACATAAACAAGGAAGACATTGAAGAGCCCATGATAGTAAAGTATCCAATAAACATTCTGTTTATAACAGGATACAATACAATAAAGCCATTGACTGACTTACCATGCTATGATGTTTACAAACCAACAATAACTCTATCTCGTATATATATTTATATATGTATGTATATTTCCAAAAATAAATGGACAAATATATGAATGTATTTTACACATAATTTTTCCTTATTCTAAGAATTTAAACATGTGGAGCTCTTCGTCATCATCCACATTCTAGAATGATTCCCTGGGCCCGACTCATGGAAAAACTTTTTAAGGTTCAACAAGAGTACAATACTTCCAAATCCCATCACCTCTTAGAGTCCACAAAACCTACCTCAGTTTTCTCCTTTCCAGAACTGTCTTCTTCTTCTACCCCCACCTAAACGTCTCTCAATCATTCATGCCTACCCATATGAATATACTATATATTATCATTATCAAATACCAAATAGGTCAACCTCTCCAATATTGCAGCTGTAACGCACTCTTGCTCTCCAACAATGCACCTTAGGTCCACTGCCACCTTTCACCTCTATATTTCTGCCACTTGTACAGATGCAGAGCCGGTGCCATATTATAATTTAAATCTATTATTGACTAGAACTAGAAATCTAGAATACCATTTTGATGGGTTACTTGAATAAAAAAAGAAAATAATATATGCTTTTCAATTTTCATTCTTTCCCATTTTCTAACGAGGACTGTACAATACTTCTTTTTTTTCTTTTTCTTTTTCTTTTTCTTCTCCTTTCTAGCTTATCACAAAAATTCTTTAAGTAGATGGAAGTGTTAGAGATAGGTCTGAATGGTGAAGTGAGAGAGTGTAGACATTGGGTATATACGCAATCCCACTGTTTTAGAAATGCTCCTTGTGGAATTCAAATTTGGTTGGACCTTTGTGGTTGAACTCATAGCAGAGCTTGCTAAGTTCTTTAGCCAAAACTGGTGCCCCACAGTAGAATACCCCTGATCAAAGTTACCAAAACCACAATGATAAACAAGTTATATAAATAGCAAAACCCATCATAGCAACAATTAACACATGAAAAGTAAAATTGCATACATTCAGTCCAAGTGTTCCATTACAACAGTTCAAATATCTAAAGAAAAAGAAAAAGAAAAACTAAAGCACAGCAGAGGCAGCCTATTTTTTCAACTTGATCTTCTTTCCCCCCTTGGGAGGTTGGTCTGAAGCGGCCTTAGGGTCCTCGGGGCTTTCATCTAGTGGAATAGCCTACAGAGGCACCATAAGGAAAGCTGTCTCCTCGGCATGAGGGGCCTGGGCATCAGCTGAGGGCCTTGCAGCATCCTGAGGTGCTTCCTGGTTAGGGCCCTTATCTATTTCGGTTACCCCAAAGAGCTCAGCCTCCTTGGCAGGTTCATCAGGAGAAGTTGAAGTAAGGGCAGCGTTAGGATGGCCTGCATCAACCACCTCAAGAGAAGTACCAGCCTCGGAGCTAGGAGGGCCTGACTCTCGGATGGCAGGAGGGTAGTACATTCTCTACCTTCCAGAGGTCAGATGAAACCTCAACTCTAGCTTGTTTAAAGGCTTCATTCCAAACCTGGGAACAGTAGAGCCTGCACATCCCAAGTACTTGAGCCTTAAGAGTGGCCTGGGTCTCATTCATTCCCAAGGCATAAGCCTCTTCCTCGGCCTTCTCTTTAGAACTCTCGGCCTCTGCCCTGGCGAACTCTGCCTCCACCTTAGCCTTCAAGGCTTCATCCCTGGCCCACTTCGCGACGTTCTTGGCTCCTTCTGCCTCGGCCAGCCTCTTCTTCAGATCAGTGATTTGCTCTTTGGCAATCTTCAGCTGATCCTCAGTTTCGAGTAGGCGCCTCGTTTGATCCTCGGCCTGTTTTTAAGCGCCAGCTAAGCCTGACTCGGCGCTATCTCTAGCCCTTGTCATCTCCTTTAGATCCTCCATCGCTTTCACGAGGTCGACCTCGGAGTTTTTAAGGGTCAGCGTAGCATCCAGGCGCTTGTCACGCTCAAGCTCCAGGGCCCTGCCTTGGTCGTTGGCTACCTCTTCTAGCCTATAAATAGCCTGGACAACCTGCCAATTGAAACAACTAAAGGGCTTATAGAAGGACGAAAGAAAGAGAGGAATAAGGAGAAAGGAAACTTAGAAGAGAGAAAGCACGAGTTAGGGAGATAAGAAGACTTACAAAAACGAGGAAAAGCTCCTTGGACAAGCCTTTTATGCTGAAAAGAAACACGAGTTTTACTAGATATTTGACTGAACTCAGGATATGTGTGCAAGAACTCTTGAATGTGAAAGTAAAGAGGCAAATCGGTTCAAATGGGCATTTATACCTTCGATTAAAAATAACCGTGCGGGTTTTCCCGCCCATAAAGTTAAAGAAAGCTCCACCGTTTGATTACCATCACACCGTTGAACATGGAGAGCACAGAGCCGCCAGAATTTAATGAGGGTGTGCTCTGTATACCGAAGTGCCAGGAATGTGCCTTGGACACGTGAAAAGGCTTTGGCATTGATGAAGGACCAGACTTGACATGCCACGATAAAGGCCCGAGGACATCAAAATCCTCCTCTCCGTCCGAGGAGCCGGACAGCAGGATTTTGAGGGGCTATTATGGGGTCAAAGACTTTGGCCACTCCGGCCCACTTTATACTAAGCTCAAGGCCCACGTCGAGGAAGAAGAAATGCCCGAGGACGAACGAAAAAAACCCAAATTGCCAAGAAGCATTGCCGAGGACAATCCTATCCTCGGCGAACTGAAATCATAGAAGGGAAAAGTGGCACACCATCAAAGGCAGCCTCGTAGAGTATCCCAATAAAAAAAAGACAAGTACAGTGGGTTAGCCATGGGAGCCTGGTGGAAGGGTAATTCAAGGAGAGACTGTCACCTCCACATTAAATGCCCACAACTAACGTTTTGGCCGCATTGATGAGGGAATGACCCCTGAACAGTGCTGCTTTGGTTGTTGCAACTCACAGAAGATTTGGGACGGCGGCTGATGTGACAAGTACTCAAGAAGTGACCTGCATGATCAATAAATGGAGGGTCATGATTAACTAAAAGGGGGTATATAATGTAAGAAATCCTCCAGAAAAGGGAAGGAGGTTTTGGAAGAAGAAAACACTGTAGCAACTGGTATCATCTTTGTAACATTTGTAACCAAGCACTGAGGATAGAATAAGAACAACAGCTCCCCGAACAAGTGCCGAGGACAGAATTTCATACTTAAAGCCCATTTCTTGTTATTCAGTTTGCCCATAACCATGTCTATTCGTTGTTATCCTTACTAAAGCCTAGTTCTTAAACCCATTCTCTACAAATTTATTGTATTGGGCTAGTTGGGCCTGAGTTCACTCCTCCAACATCAGGAGTGCTCAAACCCAGTCCCTACAGTGTTCATCTTGATCATGAATACACAAGAACAACAAACTCAGAATATTCAATCACAAGAACAAAAGAATTGAAACCCAGAATATTTCAAAATTTGTACACAAATTCTTCCACAGAAATCAATTATACATTCAACCAAAAATTATTTTCCTAATACAATATTTCTCATAACATAGATTTTCAACCAAATAAACAGAATTTCAATCAAACAAATTCCTTTATCAATTTCCCAGCAACCAGCAAAACCTTAAAATCAAATCCACAACAATCCTGAGCTAAAAACTTCCAAATCAACCATAGACCCACCAATAGCATCATCAACACATAACTCACAACCCAGATATGAATAAAATATCTGAATAAGACAACAAGATCTAAGCAAAGTGAGCGAGAGCAGATCCAAAACCATCTCTTTCTTTTCCTTAGTCTTTTCTTTCCTAGTCTTTTTACTATTGTCTCGCCTCTCTTCCATCTATGGCTATTGCCCCTCTTTATAGTGGGCTAATTCCATGGGATTTCTCCCTTTTACCCTGCAGGGCTTCACCAACTATTTTTGGTTTGCTATGGGCATCTCTTCAGGACTGCCCATCAACCCATTGGTTGCCCGACCATTACCACTGCTGGGTGAATCTATTGCATTCTCTTTCTTCCACTACCCATGCCATGATAAAATCTTTCTTTGTTTGATCTTCCTCCCGCCTTTCCCTTCTTGCCTCAGTGGATAAGGGTTTGGGTCTCTCACTACCTACTTTTATGGCATGCATCGGGTGGTCCCAGTCGTCTACTACCTCTTTTGGGCAAAATGCCATCGCAACAAGGCATTTTTCCCAAAAGAAGTTATGGTTGGAAACCCAAAATAGACTTTTTCCCCCTAATACCAAACCACACCCTCTGAATCCCTTGATCGCGTGCCCACCTCTCCTGTATTGGCTGGGTACAAGTGGGTGGTGCTCCAGCCTTTGTGTGCTCGTTCCACTATCCTTTACGTTTGTTTTCTTTCATTCCTATGCCGTTTCTGCCATGTCTCTTTATGTTGTGTGTCTCTTCTACTCGTGCTTATCTTCCACGAAAAGGTGCATGGGCTTCTGGGTTTGTCTTATTTCTTCTCATTCCCTCATGGGCTTGTTTGCTTGTTTGGCATAAGTTCTTGCCAAACCAATTCATTGGGCTTTTGTTCTTCTTTTTTATTTCCTCGGTCCCACTAGTCTCCTTATCTCTTCTTGCTGTGGTCATGGGCCTGTCGGCCCATTGGTTTTTTACTTCTTCCTTTAGGCTCTCATAACCTATTTACTTTACTTTTACCTCTTTTGTGCCCATGGGCTTGCTGGCTGTTATTTCCTACCATGTTGGCCCATTGGGTGTTTACCTTTTTTATTGGACTTTCATAGCCCATTTACTTTACTTTTACCTCTCGTTGTGTCCATGGGCCTACTGGCTGTTATTTCCTGCCATGTTGGCCCATTGGACGTTTACCTCTTTTCTTGGACTTTCATAGCCCATTTACTTTATTTTACCTCTCATTGCGCCTATGAGCCTGCTAACTATTATTCCCTGCCACGTTAGCCCATTAGGCATTTACCTCTTTTCTTGGGCTCCAATGAACCTTTTGCTTCTATTAGGTTTCTTTCACTCTTTCCTCCTTCATCTTCCTTCACTATTGGGCTATTTGTCAAAAATGGGTATCAACACTTGTAAAATGACTTTGTTATCCTTAATTTGAAGGAACTCCATTTTAACTAAAATAGAGGGCTTAGTGAGTTTTCATCTCTAAGCAATAATGATAAAAGTGATATAGATGTGGCAATGACCTAGTATTTGAATTCAAATAAAACATAGACATTAATTCAAATGGACTGTGAGGTGATCGGTTTTTTTTTATTTATTTATTTTTTATTTTTTACATGTATTTAAAAGTGTAGTGAGTTTTATTTTACTTATTTGTTCCCATGTTTTGTCCTTACTTAAAGGTATTTTTGAACCACATAAAAGTCTAATTGAAGAAAGAGAATTTTATGGGGAATCCTATGATGTTATTAACCTTATTCCTAAAAACTAGGAAAAATCATTGGTTATTAGATGATGTATTTTTGATATTGAGAGAAGTCCAGATTAAAGGGGGAATCCTATTATAGATAGTATAGATTATCTTAGTCACAATTGTTGACAAAGGTAAAAAAAACCCATTTTTATCTCTTTGCCAAAATAAATGTGTCGCACATGCAAGCAACTAACCCCCAAAATTCAAACCAACAAGCATGACTTATGGCATGTACAAGTGCTCATTTATTCTAACATATCAACATTATAATAAGAGGGGTTTGAGAGCAAATTGATCATGATTGGAAATCAGCCTTAAGAATTAAGTGATAAGTGAGAAAGAGGACATTCTATGATTCTACTTTGTTTTTTTTTTTTTGGTTGATAATTCTACTGTTATAATGGGGAAATGGGGATTTGAAGTTTAAATCGTGAATGTCTCTATTAGAAACAACAGGAGTCGGTTGAGCTACAATGCTCTGGCTTCAATTGGAGCTACCAAATGAGAGAACAACTTAATTATGAACCTGCTGAATGTAAGAAATAAAGCATTTGTGTTGGAAATTACTGCTCTCTAAGCTTTCCTAATGCCATCATTAGAATCAACATGTCACACCTCAAATGACCAATTTTTTCCATTTGGTCCAAACTGGCCTAGGTCAACACATGGACCAAGAGCTTGTTGTGAAGTAAAAGGAAGAAAAAACTGTCTTTCTCTTAAAGTTAGAAATGTCTCTAGCCACTTAAGAAATCTTCATTGTCAAACTTCCATGTATCAAGATCAATGTTCCTAAACCCTGCAAGAATCAAATTCCACATTTAGTATTGCCAAAATCAAATAAAAATCAAACTCCTAATTAAGTTGAGATTCTCTATTTCCTTGTGACACACAAAACCATCAACCTTTTGTGGCATATTTATTATTTTCTATTGGGCATCAAGATCAAATTGTAATGTTTTGCATATAATTAGAAACAATGTGCTAAATATAGTATTTATGACTTTCGGAACCAAATAGAAATTGAGAAAGGTCCCATATCCAACATGAATATGAAGTGAACAAATTGATTGGGTAAAACACAAATATAAAATAAAAATTGTACAACATGAATATGAAGTTATTGTAGAGATTTCTAATCCTCAAAACCCTTCTCATAACCGGCAAACTAAATCCTAGCCACCCATAGCCCAAAGTGATCACATTGTGAACAACCCACAAAAAACCATACTAGCCACAAACTATCAAAATTCCAATAGAAAACCTGAAGTTGGGGAAAAAGAAAAAATAAGAAGGGAATGAACACATCTCATAGGGACTTTCAAAATCTAATGCTACTTTGGCAACTTTTGTGGGGGTGGACAAAGAGCAATTGGGAATTTATACTGTTAAAAATAATGTAGTTAACTACAATGGTGGCACATGAAGGGTTTGAAGGGGAAAGGAAAAGTTTTTTTTTTTTGGAGAGATAATTACAACATGTTGCTAACCCCGCAGCTCGAACCTTTTTCCCCCTAAACTCCTAAGCACTTTGTGCATGAGGAGGTGCCAATTCAACTACAAGGCCCTTGGCAGGGGAAAAGAAGAGTTAGAATTGGAAGATGGAAGAATTAATGGTAAATTGAATATAATGAGTTAGAAAATGTGTAAAGCTACACTATATATATATAAATATATATATATTTATATATATTAATATAGTTAAAAAAATGGGGAAAAAATAGTAACGTGATTGATGATGTGATTTAAAAAAAAAAATGACAGACTTCTTTTAGATGTATGTAAGGGCAAGACTTAGGCACAATAATTAGGTGTTGTTCTTTATATTCTCCTTTTAAGATTTTGCCGTGTGAATTTTTCCTCATGAGAAGGAAGTGTATATTTTAGTTAAGTAGCGATATGGCTAAATCTTAAGAGGGGAATCTAAGGAATAGCACCTAAGGTACTGTACCTAAGTTTTGTCGTATATATAAATATAGATTATATATACTTCTTTTTTTCCAGGTTAGGTTAGTTTGACCTTCTTGCCTTCAAAGTGGAGCTGCCTGTGTGTATATGGTAACAAACAGTGTTCAAACATGGCAGAATCTTGTGCTATTTAAACAACAAAAAATGTTGTTCAAACAACATTAACAAACATGCCCTAAACAATCTCAACATCGCTTTCCTTACAATGATCTTATAAATAAACAACCTCAACAACCTTGTCCTTTTCAAAGGCCAACTTCAACGAGCAACATTTAAGTTTTGACTAGTTGGACCTTTGGAACTTAGTCAGTTAGAAAAACCTTGAAACTTGCATATGTCCATTCACACTTCCAAATTTCTCGTCTATATATCCGATTTCTACTCTTTTTAGAGGCTTACCTTCTGTTCTTTTTCCATCATTCAATAAGTTTTTGATCTTGTTGTTGTCTTGTCGTGTAAGCTAATCATTATCCTTCTTGAATTTTTACAATTAACAAATTAAAACTGTTTCAGCTTGCCATGAACAATTCAGAAGGGGTGACAAGGGCGACAGGGACTGCCCTAGGGGAATTAATGGTGTGTCAATACACCCACATAAATAACTCCCGGAGTTTCTGGCACGGGGATCATCCTTTGGACAACAACACTTCGATTCTACTGGCCGAGATCGTCGTGGTTTTTATCGTCTCTGGTTTCGCTTTCATTTTATTGAGACCTCTTCGCCAACCCAAGATCATCATACAAATTGTTGTAAGTCTGTTTCTTTACATAACTCATGTCCATATCAAGTCCTTTCCCATGTTTTAATTTGGCAGCTCCTGTAGCTACCCTACCTTTATTTTTTTATTTTTGGAAAAAAAATTCACAATTTTCTAATAGAAAATGTTTGGTTAAGCTATGTTTGAAGTTATCTTACTCAAATCTACGTGACAATTGAAAAAACCATTCATGTGTAATTTTAGTCGCAGGATATTTTCAATAACTCATGTGATTTGTTTAAATAATACACAAAGGTAATTTATAATTTTAGTCGTAGGATATTTTCAATAAGTCATGAGTTAGAAAAGATAGTTTCAAATTTGTTTGAACCAAAACTTTGTCCATATTTTATGTCTTGGAACAATTAGTAATTTATCATGGTATCAGAGTAGAAGATCCTGAATTCGATACATGTCTCAATTCTACATCTCATTTAAAATATTAAAAATCCTATGTGTTGAGCCCCACTTATTAAGAGGGAATTTAGACTCACACATAAGAGGAGTATTAGAATTATTGCTAAATAATTAAACATTTATCATTGCTGTCATCATTTTCCTACTAGCGAAATTTTTTTAAATTGATTTTGTAGCATTTGGTCTTTCCAACTTATTGTCCACATTGAAAATGCATATAGCTGGATTAAAATCAAGTTTCTTACAGTATACATGCTGATACTTAAAAAAATCTGCTTTCCCAGGCTGGCATAATAATGGGTCCCTCATTACTAGGTCAAAGCAAGGTGTATGCGGCAAAATTATTTCCTCCAGGTGCCAGAAATGTACTTATAACATTTGCAGAGTTTGGCGTCATGTTTCACCTCTTTATATTAGGATTACAGATTGATACAAGCTTAGTAAAGAGCATTGGAAGAAAAGCCGTGGTAATCGCTCTAACAGGGACTATTATTCCCTTGGTATTTGGAGTGGCAGCATACAAGATCGTAGAACGTGCTAACCCTTTAGAGCATGCAGTTGTACTTTTAGTCTTAATTACTACAAATGCTTTGACTCCTTTCATTGACATCACCGGCCTCCTCTATGAAATCAACATTCTTAATTCAGAAATTGGCCGATTTTCTGCCTCCATTTCCTTCGTAAGTGATGCATGTGGTTGGTTTCTCGCATTTATTGTGAGAAATATTGGTGCAGCCCTGAAATACTCCCCAACCGAACCTTTATCAATAATAGCAATGGTGGTCGGTTATTACTGCTCCGTACTCTTCCTAATGCGACCACTAGTGATATGGATTGTCAGTTTCACGCCAAAAAATAGACCCATTGAGGAAAATCAATTTATAGCCATCCTCTGTATAGTTTTGGTGAATGGATTTTTTGCAGAGTATATTGGCGAACATGCTCGCTTTGGTACTTTTGTGCTTGGTTTGGCTTTGCCAAATGGGACAACATTAGGCGCAATCATAACACAAAAGCTTGAGGTTATTTGTACTGGGTTGCTACTTCCAATCTTCTGCGCTACCAGTTCTTGGGCAAAATGAGTTCGCTTATATTTTAGAAGTAGCACCCTAATATCGAATTAATATCATATAAATTTTTTGTGAAGTCATTTTCTGAGTACTTGCGGTAATAATTAGTTTCTATATCAATAATAGGCAGCTAACTGGAATCAGTCGCGTTGTGCAGATTGCAACAGTTAGCCTCTTTTCGTTCATTTGTTAGATATACATCATTATCATTCACAGCGTCCTCTCAATGAAGGTCAATCAGAAACCACATAATATATTCAAACTAGAAATTGGAAAAATATCCGTATATATGAAAACACGAGTCAATATTTGCCTTCTAGAATCAAATAAATTCCTATCCAATCAAATAAAAATAAAAATAAAAATAAATTTTTTAGTTATTAATAACTTTAGAATAATTTTTTAGTTTAATATTTTGAGTTTTGTGAAGAAAAAAAAAACCCATTCATTTAGGTGTCATTTCTAGTTGATTTAAAACATTTTAGTTGTTAATAGTTGGCAAGATATTTTTTTAGTTGGCTATAACTAAAAATATTTAGTCATCAACTTTTCAATTAGACTATCAATATTACCTCATGTATTTAAAATTAAAATGTAAGAGGATTAAGAAAATAATAATTAAAAAATATATTTTATTGATCTTAAATTCAAATTCAAATCCAAATTTAGGTATTCATACAATGAAATTTCAAATGATGAATTTCAAATCTTTCATTGTTTAAAAAGACCCAAATAAAGAATTTTAAAATCAAGAGATTTCAAATCAAAGCATTTTAAATCAATGGATATCAAATTCAAATCCAAATCCAAATATTACCATCCAAACATATTGGAAGTTGGAAGTTGAATTTAATGGTTTGTTGTCGATTTCCTGGCCGCTTATTTATCTCTTATGTAAATTCCACTGACCGCAATTTAGGTTTGCAAGTTGGAATATTATTTTGTGGTTGTAATGCAGTGACTCTGCCCATTTATAAAGTCCAAGTAAACGAAGGAACAAAATCGGAAGGATAGGAAACATATCTTGTCTAGCTGTACTTTTCTTGCAAGGCCATGTATGTATGTGTATATATATATATATATATTGCTTTGTTGAACCGTAAAAGACACCCAAAAATTAAATGGCTGTGAAATTTGTAATGAGAATTACTTTCTTACTTCTGCTGGCAGTGGCATATGGATTCGCAGAAGGAGCATCACTTATGGCAAAACCCAATTGTCCTGATAGCTGTGGAAATGTTTCGATTCCATATCCGTTTGGAATCGGAGGAGATTGCTTCTTGCACCAGTCGTTTGAAATTTTTTGCAATGGAAGTGGAGTCGGAGCTGCTGCTATAGCATTCTTACCCAGCTTTCCCGTGGAGGTACTGGAAATCAGAATTACTGATCCTTATAATACTGATGATTCTGCTTCTGAGCCCGGACTCATTCGAGTCAAGATGCCTATTATTTCTTCGAACTGCACAAATAAGAGTTCGGTGGCGGGAAGTGGTGGTGTTGTGGACATCTCCGGAACTCCTTTTTTCTTCTCGTCATATTGGAATAAATTCGTTTCAGTTGGTTGCAACATCAAGGCCACAATGGCTGGTCTTGATTCTATGGTGTTTGGTGGTTGCAAGACGGATTGCAATAATCAAACGCTGAGAGGTAAATGCACAGGGTTCGACTGCTGCTAGACCACAGTCCCTTCTTATGGGATTCAACGACTTAATGTTACTTTGGAGAGTACAACAAACAACATGAATACTTGCAAACATGCCTTCCTAGCAGAGACACGGTGGTTGGAATCAAATGAAACAGATCCCTCTAACGATGTGCAGTATTTGGAATACGTTCCTGTGGCGCTGGTGTGGACAATACCTAACTCTACTTCCATCATAAATTTAACTAGCACCGAGGCACGTAGAAGGAATATGTATCTGGATTATACGAGTGACGGGGCCACGTATTATTATTGCCGTACTGGATACGAAGGAAGTCCTTATCTTAACATGAGATGTCAAGGTAAACTTCTATTACCAACACCTTCGATTTTCCCCAACTTTTTACAATACATGCCTAATTTTGACTCTATATAGATTATTCTAGATTAATTTAAGTGTATATGTGTGAAAAGCTTTTTCTTTGAAACTTAAACCCTGACTTTTGTCTCTCACACTTCACAAACACTTATACTTGTAGAGTAATCAATACACCAAGAGTGCGCGGTGGTATATATAGATCTCTTGACTCTTGAGGTCTACGTTCCTATGTATACATTTTTTTTTTTTTTTCTTTTTATAGCTATAGACAGTACGTTCAGCTATATAAAGAAAAAAAAAAGATAATCAACTAGAGTGTACGCCAAAAGATAGGGCCAAAAAACTGTGGCATATTTGTGATCCATCTTTTAAATAGAGACTATCATTTTATAGAGAAAAATTCTTTTAAAAATTTTAAAAGTATGTAAAATACCACGTTATTTTAAATTATATTCAAGAATAATATATGATTTTAAATAACTTATCCTCATATACTATATTTATACTAGATGCATATATATATATATATATCAAATAATTAAAATATTGTGGATTTCTATTAACTCAATTGGTAAAATTTTTATCATCAAATAAAATATTTGGGATTTGAATTTCATCTACACTAAAAATTGATTAATGTCTTGACATGATAATAAAGAGCAATTATTACAAAGTGGATGTCATAATTTTAGTTGCAATGTTTACATATATAATTAAAATATTGTGGATTTCCATTCCTCATTCAGCATGCTAATCCTCATTCAATATACAAATTTTTGTTGCAATGTTTACTATATATTAGAAAAGATTGATCTAATTTTGTTGTTCATGAACATGCTTAAATTTGTTCAACCAGAAAATGAACTAAACTTAAATATGTAATCTAATTTGGTGATAACCTTGACCACAACTCCTATTCAAAAAATAATTAAATAAATAATCCTAAACATTACTCGGTTCATCTCAACTCGACTTTTTTACAAACACTAATTACTAACAACACAATCTTAAAATATAAAATATGTTAAATTATATCTTTAAAATTTTGTACTGTATTTCTAATGTTCCACACTTTCATTTTAAGTTAATGATTAGGTTTTTAGTCTGAAATATTTATCAAAATAACATATTTTCTAAATTTCTAACTTAAATTTATCCTAAACTAAACTATGTATTTCCCATTATATAATGATCTAATATATAATATAATAAGTATTATGTGTTCTTATTTATATCTTGTACACCTTTTCTCTTTTTCTTTTTCTTTTTTTTTTTTGGATAAATTACACCAACTTTTTTCACAATTTTACAAAATGACACTCACAAAAACATTATATGAAATAACACACCTTCTAAAGATTTTATGAGAGGGGGGTTGGACTCAATGTATCTATAGTATAACTTTAAACAATGTTAAACCATTTAATATTTTTTATTGAAAGCAAATTTTGACAGATCCACCGTTAGATTACATTATTTTCATATACTCTTATGATTGCAAAATTTTCAAAAAGGTTAAGGATGAATAACCATGTCATCAATCAAATGTTTAAAGTTCAACTTTTTGTAATTTAAAATTATACATCAAATATGAGTTTATGGATGAAAAAGTAAATAACTTCCTATTTTGTCGTGAAATTCAAAATATATGTTAAGAACATAGAGAATATGTAATCAAATAGGGTGAATTTTAAATTATTATTCCAATAACAAGAAATTAAATAGTGTGATATTACTTAAAGTTACACACGATGTAACTTAAACCCAACCTCTATGTGTGCGTTTGGATACCGCTTATTTTACTGAAAATTGAAAACAATAAAAAAATAATAATAAATTACTGTTCATGCTTGAAAGTACTGTTCATATGCCTGATTGCACTGTTTATGTCCATTGAACAGTGCAATAGGCGCTGGTTAAAAATAAAAAAATTAATAAAAATTTTTAAAAAAAAGCTGAAAACACAAATAATCTGGACGTGGACGCGCAAACCAAACCGACCCTATATATGTGTGTGTGTCATCTCATGATCAAACTCATGAGAGGGAATGTCATCTCATCTTTTGGGTAAGAATTGTTAGTGAAATCACACTTTTTAGAGGGCATGAATTAATCTTCGCATTTATACAAATCTCAAGTGGGGGGTTTTACTTCCTAAATTCTCAAGGATAATTGTTGTAATTTATCCCTTTTTTATTTCTATATTTAAACCTGTCGGTGTCTTAAGCTCTTGCTAAAATAACATTTGCGTTTTGCCACAAAGCCTGAAAAAGCTAAAGCGATTCACTTGCAATTGGCTTCGACCACCTTTTGGTTTTCTACTTTCAGCTTTTGATTGAGCCATAACATTTTTTTGTTGTTTTCTGTTTATGTTTAGAGTCTGCATATGTTTTCCCGGATGCTTAAGAACCAAGGCAATCCTTGTAATAAGGCTGTTTGAGCTTGATTAACCTCCTTGGATTTAACCCAAATCAATTTTGAAGAACGACTTGTGCTTAGTACTTTTGAAACCTCTGTTGCCAATATGAGTGAGCAACAAATTTTGCCCAAACCTCTGTTGCCTATATAAGTGAGCAAAGATATGTATGTAAACACCAAAATGCACAAAAATTTATTAATTTTCGTGTTATCTTATTCCTATCAGATATAAATGAATGCGAAGACGAAAAGCAAAAGCATCCCATTTGTTCCCCCGATTTAGAGTGTGAGAATACAGAAGGCGGTTACAATTGCAACAAGCGAAAGTCTTCATTGAAGATATCCATTCTAGGTATGTCCTATTGCTCATTAAATTTGGAAATTTGGAAAATGAATATAGTGAAAAATAATAACAAGATCTTGGTTACGTGACTAGGATATGCTATGGCATAAGGTTCATGACATTAAGAGGGACGGTACAACTGACATCTAGTGTAACTCTACGGTGTTTATAATTCTAATTTCCATTTAATTCTCTTAAAATTATTTTGTTTTTTAGTTAATGGATTTTATTGATTCTACTTTCCGAGCTAGATCGCGGATAAGAAAAAGTTATTAAAAAAAATACTATATTTCATACACGTTTAGTTTACTAAATTAAATGCAAATTTAGAAAATGAAGCACATAAAAAGTCAATTAGCTTTTAATTTCTGTTCTCTTGGCAATCTATCACTAAAAGATATAATCGTACCTCCTATAACTTGATAGTTTCAGACTATTAGCTGAATTGCATTACTCATCACTCTTCTATATTTTTCCACAGATTACAGATCTATCTAGAAATAAATTTTCTCTATAAAGTTGTACAATTTTTGAACCCCCTCAAAAAAAAAAAAAAAAAAGATTTTTGAAATTAAAAATTTTGTAAGAATTCATCAATTAGGTGTTTAAGCTCATTTAAGGCAGGACAGCCCAGGGACACGTTGAAAAGTTAGAAAAGTGACAAAATATCCCAGTCTCAGAAAGCCATTACATAATTGAGCTGTTAACTAAAAAATCAAGTACCTAATAGTAAATTCCCTTTTTCTCTAGAAATTAATTAGGAGTTAACACTTATTTAGGTTGTGGATATTGTGAGAACATATTAATGTAGAATAAAAAAAAGTTGGCAACTTTTAGCGGGAAAGATGTTTCCAAATCATTGTAATTATTTCCAAATATATTTACACTAATTCATATTTTTCTATAACCTAAATTTTTAGGCCGATGTTTCTAACCGTAAAAATAAAAAAATAAAAAAAGGTTGATGTGATATTTCTATTTTTTTGCTTGATGTATGCAGTTATTTCTCCAAGCTTTGGGGTACTGTTTCTACTCCTTGTTATTTGGAGGTTATACAAAGTGATAAAGAAAAGAAACAAAATAAAGCTCAAGCAAAAATTCTTCAAAAGGAATGGTGGTTTGTTATTACAACAACAATTATCTTCAAATGAAAACAACGTTCAGAAGGCAAAATTATTCAATTCAAAGGAGTTGGAAATTGCAACTGATCGTTTTAATGAAAATAGAATACTTGGTAAGGGTGGACAAGGTACAGTTTATAAAGGAATGTTAATTGATGGAAGAATTGTGGCAATTAAAAAGTGCAACACAGTGGATGAGGGAAATCTTGAACAATTCGTTAATGAGATTATCATTCTTTCACAAATCAATCATAGAAATGTGGTTAAACTACTCGGGTGTTGTCTTGAGACAGAAGTTCCTTTGTTAGTTTATGAATTCATTCCCAATGGCACACTATTTCAGTATCTCTATGAAGAAAATGAAGATTTTCCATCGCTAACATGGGATATGCGCTTAAGAATTGCTACAGAAATTGCGGGAGCTCTATCATACTTACACTCTGCAGCTTCACTGCCCATTTACCATCGAGACATAAAATCTTCAAACATACTCCTTGATGACAAATATAGAGCAAAAGTAGCAGATTTCGGCACTTCAAGATCAGTGGCCATTGACCAAACTCATGTAACCACACTAGTATATGGTACTTTTGGCTACTTGGATCCAGAATACTTTCAAACAAGTCAATTTACAGACAAAAGTGATGTTTATAGTTTCGGAGTGGTCCTTATTGAGCTTTTAACAGGAGAAAAACCAGTTTCTTTGACAAGATCAGCAAAAAGTCGGAATCTATCTACATATTTTGTCATTCATTAAAAGGGAACCGTCTCTTTGATATACTTGATACTCAAGTACGTAAGGTTTGTAATAAAGATGAAGTCATGGCAATTGCTAACCTTGCAAAAAGATGTTTGCACTTGAATGGAAAGAGACGACCTACCATGTTTCCTAGCAGAAGATAAACAACATCAGAACCTTTCTTACAAGAATTTGTCAATTCAGGTATTCCCGATAGAAAAGATTTTCTTGATTTCAGTTTCTCACAAGATATGACCGGAAGTCATCCCATCATATCCATGGACATTTGGATATTCTTCATGCCCTCTTCGATGTTACATTTTCAATTATGCAAATCAAAACAAGTATAAGTAGTTCCAGACATTTGTTGAAACAAAGCAGGGAGAAAGAGAAAAAAAAAAGGGATCCTTTAGCTTTAATAGGAGAATAGGAGGAGTAATGAGAACCAATAAAGAAGAAAAGAAATAATTGTGGCCCTTACCAAGGCATCAGACTTGGGATTGTAATGAGGAGTGATGGTGTCTACATACTTTGGGATCTAATATGTTTACAAAAACAACTGAAATTCAATTAAAAAAAGCTAACTCCTATAACCACAGTCTCTCTGCCTTTCTAGCCTCAAGCCCTAGTCATATAGGGAGATGCTTGAGGCTCATTAGGCTGTTGTGGTGCTCTTGCTCTGGAATTGGAGGTGGAATCAGATTCGACCTTTCAGTTAGATGACTTTTGACACAAAGACTGAACTTCTACCCACATGGTGGCTTGAGAACGTTGAGGGTCCACTATGGCCGCAACAAGCTCTCAGTTTTTGGGCTGCCTGACCTATTCAAAAGACTCTGTACCTTCAGTGTGCATGGAGACATGATCCACGCTTGCTTCGACTTGTTGTTCTTCACTTGAACCTGTCTGAGCAACTACGTTCTTCTTTCTCAGAGGCATTGAACAACAAAAAAGAGAGAATAACCAGAGATTCTCTCTAGCGGAGTTGCCAAAAATGTACGTGCAAGTTAGATTGTCAAATGGGCAAAGAAGGTGAAGTAGAAATCTAACATTATATTTAAGTGTAAAAGCTCATGAACAATAAAAATGAAAACTTTAACACTTTAACATCTAAAGAAAGTAAAATACAGAGCAAAGAAAGTAAAGAAGGCGTGTAACATACGTGGAAAACCCTTAGGAAGGGGTTAAAAACCACAATGAGTGAAGGATGGAATATCCTTCACTCTTTAAAGCTCTCTATTATGTGAAAGTTTAAGGTACTACATAAGGTGATGTTCTTCCCTAAAAGCCTCTCTTTTCCTCACTTTCCTACCCAGATTTCTGCCTCTCTTTCTATCTCTTTTGTCTCTTTCCCTAATTGCTCAGCAATGTTTCTTTTATAGTACGAGGAATGTTGTTAGGTACACAAAAACATGTGTCAAGCCCCCATTCCCCCATTCAAACCCTAAGATAGCTATTGTACTATGCCATGGTTGGAGGAGAGAGAAAAGCTGATGTCAGGATAGTGGGATGAAGGACGGCTCTGCTACACTGTGAGTAGGGGTGTGCAGCCAACCCGCCAAAACTGACCCGACCCAACCCAACTCGTCGAGTTGGGTTACAAATTTTTTTTTGATAGCTAGTTGGGTTGGGTTCGGGTCATAAAATTCCAAACCCGCCAAACCCGACCCGACCTGACCCACCCATATATTTAATATATATTATATAATTAATAAATTTGTTTAAATAACCAGCTCTTCCTCCTATCCTATATAAAAGCCAATATTAATGTATATTAGTTCATATATTAATGTATAACTGAGTTGAAATATTAATTCATATATTAATGTATATTTTGTTTATCAACTTAGGTAGCAGGTGTGATATATTTTTTTCTGCTCAATTTAATAATAATAGTAATAAAAAAAAAACTGTCCAACCAATGGGTTCAACCCGACCCATATGGGTTGGGTTGGACTTATGTGATGGGTTGGGTTGAATTTTTTTTAACCCACCATGGTGGGTTGGGTAAAAAAATCCCTTTAATTTGATCCAACCCGACCCATGCACACCCCTAACTGTGAGGAACAAGCATTAGATAAGGAAAGGGAATCCAAGGGGGCTAGAAGTGATACATGTGTTCTTAGTAGTGGCCCAACCGAGTTTTAGCCAATGAGAGGTGTTCTAATACCTCTGACCACATGGGGTTGCTATCTCCCTTTTACGCTGGTGTTGGGTGTCCATGCCAGGCATGCATTTCACTCCCTCCAAGGGTGATCATGCCGTTGGCATGAGCCAAGGACACTCTTCCCTTTGCCAAAATCCCCTTTCCTTTCCTCACTACTTGTCCATGTGTAGGGTTTGGATTCAGCCAAATTAGCACTCTTGTTTGCCTTGGCTAGTGTACTATACAATGATAAATAGAAATTATTAACCTTCAAAAAAAAAAAGGAGCCTTTCAGAGACTAGTAATTATCTAAACATTTTTATAATAAAAATATATAGGATTTACCATTGATTCTCTTTAATTTTTTAATTAATCCAAAGCAGGAAACCAAATTAGCTCCCAATCTGATCTAAGTACAACATGACTCAACTAGATTTGCTCACTTTATGATGTAAAAACTAAAAACTGTCACTCTTTTTCGCACATTATTATTATTATTATTAGTAGTAGTAGTAGAGATAATATATATAGAGATTGATAGATAATGGCAAAGGTGATGTTTGAATTACATATATATAGGACATAGACGTTATTACCAAGGGCAGAAATATGCATAACAGAGGGCGCCGCTGGGGGGGGGGGGGACAATTTTTTTTTTAGGCGTAAATGCACTTTTAGACCCTACATTTTGGCTTTTTTCTATTTTGATCACTACATTTTAATTTTACCACTTTTAGTCCCTAAACTAATTAACGCGTGTTATTTTCGTCCTTTCTGTCAGTCAACCGACGGAAATATCTAAGGTGGTTGCTAGAGGAATTAAAATATTATAAAAAATGCAACATCAGCATCTAATTTATTTTTTTATAAATAATTTATCAAATTTAACTAAATAAAAAAAGAAAAAACAGAATTAAAAACAATAAAATACATAAATTTAGATCTAATTCATTTTGAACAAGAACACACAAGAACATGATCACAAATTTAAACATCAACACAAGAACATAAGAGCACAAACCCAGAACTAAACACAAACTCAAATTTAAAAACACAAAGAACACAATAACAAACTATTTTGCTAGGCGAAACTTGCACCCTGCTCTATTCTTCTTCAATCAAACTCTCTCTCTCTCTCTCTCTCTCTCTCTCTCTCTCTCTTGCTGTGATCTAATTCTACGGGTTCTCTCTGCTCTTTTTTCCGATCTATCAGTCTCAGGTACGCACGCTCTCAAATCATCCTAGATCTCACTTTCGTTTCTCTCTCTTTTCAATTTTGACTATTACACATTCCGATCTAAATTGTATTTTCTTTCAAGAAAAGCAAAAAGCAAAAACCATGAATTCAAATTATGGGAAATCCAGCTTCGACTTCGATCTCAAAATCGGATCTTCCCGAACAAATCCCTAAACGAACAGAAAAACCATTCCTAATCCTCTTCTTCTTCTTATACCTCTTCTTCTTCCTCCGGCCCCACTTCTTCCATGGTCGGTGACATCTTTGGCAAGACCTGGTCTTCCTCTTTTACTTCCGGTTCGGGTCTGGATCAGCTAGGTCCATTGTGGGTTTAAAGAGAGGCTAAGATGTTTTGCTTTGTGTTGGTATGGCTGAGGGATTGAGCTAGGTTTGTTCAATTTTGTGGGTATTTTGTTAATGATTGTATTGATTTAATTTTCAGATTTAAATCTTTTTTTTTTTTTTTGGATAATTTGGTTTGTGTATATACATGGATTGATTTTTTTTTTACAATATTTTTTTATGATTTTTCTGTGTTTGATTTCTGGGTTTGTATGATTTTTTTGGGTTTGTGCTCTTGTGTGTTCTTGATGGGTTTGTATGGTTTTCTGGATTTAACTTGGCATTTATTTTGAGAGTAAATAGTTTATGTTTGTTATTGTGTTCTTTGTGTTTTTAAATTTGAGTTTGTGTTTGGTTCTGGGTTTATGCTCTTATGTTCTTGTGTTGATGTTTAAATCTGTGATCATGTTCTTGTGTGTTCTTGTTCAAAATGAATTAGATCTAAATTGATGAATTTTATTGTTTTTAATTCTGTTTTTTCTTTTTTTATTCAGTTAAAATTGATAATTTTTTTTTAATTAGATGCTGATGTGGCATTTTTTATAATATTTTAATTCCTCCGGTAGCCACCTCAAATATTTCCGTCAGTTGATTGACGGAAATGATGAAAATAACACGCGTTAATTAGTTTAGGGACTAAAAGTGGTAAAATTAAAATGTAGGGACCAAAATGGAAAAAAACAAAAATGTAGGGATTAAAAGTGCATTTACGCATTTTTTAATTTAATTTAAGGCAAAAATGCACTTTTGGTCCATACATTTTGGGCCTATTCTCGTTTTGGTCCCTAACTTTTATTCACGCTTACCTCAATCCCTGAAAACGAAATATCACGTCTATTTTGGTCCATGCCATTAACACAATAACAGAAAATTCATACGTGATAGACGAAGTGTACTGTTTGCGTAGTAAATTCTGATGTGGCTAATAAAATAATAATAAAAAATTTATTTGATTTTTAAAAAATGCCACGTCAGCTCCGCATAAGTTTCTAAATTTTTTTTACAAATTTATCAATTTTAACCATATAAAAAAGAGAAAAACAAAATTAAAAACCAAAAAACACATTAATTGAGATTTGTGTTTGTGGGGTCAAAGACTTTGGCCACCCTGGCCTACTTTATACTAAGCCCAAGGCCCACTCTGATGAAGAAGAAATGCCCGAGGACGAATGAAGAAAGCCCGAATTGCCAAGAAGTATCGCCGAGGACAATCCTGTCCTTGGCGAACCGAAATCATAGAAGGGAAGAGCAGCACACCATCAAAGGCAGCCTCGTAGAACATCCCAATAAAAAAAGACAAGTACAGTGGGTCAGCTATGGGAGCCTGGTGGAGGGGCAATTCAAGGAGAGACTGTCACCTCCACATTAAATGCCCACAATTAACGTTCTGGCCGCATTGATGAGGGAATGACCCCTGAACAGTGCTGCTTTGGTTGCTGCAACTCACAGAAGGTTTGGGACGGCGACTGATGGGACAAGTACTCAAGAAGTGACCTGCATGATCAACAAATGGAGGGTCAGGATCAACTGAAAGGGGGTATATAATGTAAGAAATCCTCCAGAAAAGGGAAGGAGGTTTTGGAAGCAGAAAACACTGTAGCAACTAGTATTATCTTTGTAACCTTTGTAACTAAGCATTGAGGATAGAATAAGAACAACAACTCCCCGAACAAGTGCCGATGACAGAATTTCATACTTAAAGCCCACTTT
>JARYZH020001438.1:0-28852 GCA_030021035.2 Notholithocarpus densiflorus
AATGAAAATTCAATGCAAAAATAAATATGAATGATAAATATGAAAAATATTTTTGATACACTAAACCTATATGTATATATATTGATTTCAATAATTAATAGTAAAAATCCTTCAACAAATATTTAGCGAGATTGAAACCTACAGGATCCTGAAAAACCTTACTCTTGAAGATTCAAGAGATTTAAAGGGGGTGTAAAAAGATACCATATATATATATATATATATATATATACAGTTATACACACATCATATTAGAAAACATTAAAAAAAATTTAAAAGAAAATGAAGAAAGATAACGAAGTGAAAGAATGACACATGACATCAATTATTATCTTCAAAGCAAAAACTGATCAAAAGTGATTCACTTCTACTAAGTATGTTAAATTTGAATAGATTATCAAGTATATTTCCAAATAATTATCATGTGATGGAGGGTGATAGTTCATACCACATCACTCTAGGACGCTCTTGGCTTCGTGCTCACAAAGGTGTGGCCTCTACTTATCATCAGTGTGTGAAAGTTGTTTGGCAAGGTAAGCCTGTAACTATTGAGGCCATTAGAATGCCTTATGATAAAGTAGAGCTTCATTATGCAGAGGCAGCCTTGGAATTCGAACCTGAAGGGGAGAACAGGAATTCGAACCTTTAGTCACCCTATATTGCACACTTAGAAGTCTAACTTGCATGTACAGGGTGTAATATATAAAAAGTAACACTTATTTCAAGTATTGTCAATTTTTTTTTAAAGATCTATACAAGTAATTTTTTTAGAAAAAAAAAATTATCTCTACAAATATATCATTCTAATTTTTCTATTTTGTGTTTGATTAATATTTTTTTAAGGTGAACTATATCCTTCTAACTTTTGATGTAGTGTATATATAACTAAACTTTATAAGTTTCAAATTTATTATTCAAATTTCTCATATCTTAAGAAATAAGGAGATTATCATGATAAACAAACTCTTCACAAAATTACAATATTATCTTAAACAAAATTAAAACGAAACCAAAGGAATAAAAGATAGACTTTATAATAATTTATTATTCAAAAATTGGTAGGTATATTCACATTCATAGTCATGTAGACTGTGCTTTGATATAAACTCAAATTCCTATTTTCAAAAAAAGGAAGTATTAACTCAAACCAAAATTCAACCAAAGTTGTAAAAGAGAGAGAGATTGGACTTTGTGATGAGAAATTAATAAAGCACAATACCAAAACACATCATCAACCTTAATTAGAGTTAAAAGAAAGAACAAAAATTCACCCAGAGGGAGAGAGTACTCACAGTTTTTGTGCGGCAAAAATATAGATTGAATGAGAGAAATGATATCAAATTTATACAAAATAAAATAAGAAGAAGAAAAGTCAATTTATAAGAAAGAAAAAATGATGAAGGAAGTGTAACGGTGAAGTAGAGAGTAGTGGGGAGGTAAAAAGGCAACGAGAGAAGGGAAAGGTTGGAGGAAGTGTAGCCGTAAGACTAATACGGAGAAGAAGAGGTTTTTGTTTTTTTTTTGTTTTTGTTTTTGTTTTTTTGTTGTTGAGAGTGCTGAGAAGAAAAGTTTAAAACATAAAAGATTGAGTTGCAAAATTTATGGCTTAATGATTGAGTTGCAAAATTTATTGCATGTGCGCGCGCGCGCACACACACATATATATGACACACAATGTTGAAAGGAGCTTTCAATATAGGCAATAGATAATTAGAGTTTATGATGGCATGTAGTGCATCACTTTGGCCACAAAGAATAAATTTTGCAATAAACAATCAATAAAGATGGAAAACCAAAAAAAAAAAAAAAAAAAAAAACTAGTGACGTATTTGCTGATGTGGCTTAAAAGAAATTTAGCAACAATAAATACTTTGATTCAGCTTTTAGATAAGATTTCTACAAGTATTTTATTTTTATCTTTTTATCTCTACAAATATATCATTCTAATTTTTTTTCTTTTTTTTTGGTATTTGATTAATATTTTTTTAAGGTGAACCATACCCTTCTAACTTTTGGTGTAGTGCATATATAACTAAACTTTATAAGTTTCAAATTTATTATTCAAATTTCTCATCTCTTAAGGACTAAGGAGATTATCATGACAATCAAAACTCGTCACAAAATTACAATGTTATCTTAACCAAAATTAAAACAAAACCAAAGAAATGAAAGATAGACTTTATAATAATTTATTATTCAAAAATTGGTAGGTATATTCAAATTCATAGCTATGTAAATTTTGTTTTGATATAAACTAAAATTCCTACTATCCAAAAAAAAAAAAAAGTATTAACTCAAGCCAAAATTCAACCAAAGATGTAAAAGAGAGAGATGGGACTTTGTGATGAGAAATTTAAAAAAAAAAAAAATATATATATATAATAATACCAAAACACATATTTAAAAAAAAAAAATCATCAACCTTAATTAGAGTTATAAAAAAGAACAAAAATTTACCAAAATAAAGTAGAGAGAGAATACTCACAGTTTTTGTGTGGGAAAAATGTGGATTGAATGAGAAAAATGATATAAAATATATACAAAATAAAATAAGAAGAAAAAGAGTCAAATTATAAGAAAGAAAAAAGGATGAAGTAAATGTAACAGTGAAGTAGAGAGTAATGAGGAGGTAAAAAGGTAAAAAGGGAAGGTAAAGGTTGGAGGAAGTGTAACCAAAGGACTAATAGGGATAAGAAGAGGGTTTTTTTTTTTTTTTTTTTGGACAGTATTGAGAAGAAAAGTTTAAAATAGAAAAGAAGAGGTAGAAAATAAGTGGATGATATGTTATATGATTGAGTAGCAAAATTTATTGCACATATATATATATATATATATAGTTGGGTTCAAGTTACACCTAGAGTAACTCTAAGTAATATTACACCACCCAATAAATTGTTATTTAATTCATTTTTTTAAAATATAACTGTTGAATTACATATTCTATATGTTCTTAACATGCATGCCAATTTTCATGCCAATCAGATGTAATTTACCATTCAATCCATAAACTCATCTTTTATGCATTATTTTAAACTACAAAAAGTTGAATTTAAATAATTAATTGATGACATGACACTCAATGTTGAAAGAAGCTTTCAACATAGATAATAGATAATTAGGGCCTGTTTGGTTTACTCTTAACTCTTAACTCATGAAAGCTCGAAAATGTGTTAAATAACACAAGAGCTGTTTAGACCCTCAATTCAAAGTTATGCCTTGGTTGATTTTACACTAACTTAATACTAAGTGCGGAATAGTGTAAACACAAGCATACAAGCGAGAGAGCTACTCTAATCCATATTTAAAGCAACACAGTAGTAAAATGAAATGAACAAGAGTAGGGAAGAGAGATGCAAACACAGATAACACGCTGATGTGTTATCAAAGAGGAAACTGAAGAACTCGGTGAAAAACCTCTCCGCCGCCCTCCAAGCGGTAATCAATCCACTAGATAATCAGTTGGGATACATGGGTTAGCAAGAGACCCTCCAAGCCTAATCTACCCGATGTACCTAAGCCCTCCAAGCTTCTACTCCAACAAGGCTTCTCGGAATCGTGTCTTGTCTAGCTCTCCGGATCCCGCAACAAGCTCCATGTTGCATCTTCCATCCTTGGCTTCTTCCAATGCTTCCCAGCAGCACCAAAACCTCACTTAACACTCTCAAAGGGTGTGGTAAGTGTTTGAGCTATTAACCTCTCAATGGTATGAAAATGGAGAGGTAGGAGATGAGGAAATTCCACAAACAAATGTGTAGAGAATTGTTGGTATAACAATTTCTAACTCTCAAGTGTTTTTGCTAGGGTTTTCTTTCAGAGACTCTCCTTATCATTTGTGGGTAATAAGGGTATATATACTGTGGGTACAGAAAGTGTGTATCAGATAGTACAGTCTGGCAGAACAGAATGTCTTGCGGGTGTCTCGTGGGAAGGCCTTACCTGCGAGATACTCGCAAGACACAGCTGTCTCCATCTGTACTGACTCTTCGCATTCCAATCATGTGCAAGGCATATGCATCCTCTCTCCGGAAGCTTAGTCGCGAGATACTCGCGAAAACCTTCTTTGCTTCAATTGCTTGAGTCTTCACACTTTCTCTCACTATCACACAACCCTTACAATAAATTTCCACAACAAATACAGGGTACATAAGATTGAATAAAATTACAATCAAATTTGGCACGGAATAAAAGCCAACAAAATACATATTTGAAAATCACAACTTTACAATCTCCCCCTTTGGCTATTCCGTGACAAAACCCCTAAAACAGACTTTAGACTTAAACGTGAGTTTGGAAATAATGGCAAAACTCACTCACACCTAATCTAGAAACTGTGAAGCACTTACACGTTTATACTTGTAACCTGAAACACTCGCACACAAACAAAACTTTCATTAAACTTATGACAAGTTGAACACAAGGTATGTATAAGAGCAAGTATAGCGTGACCAAGTTTGTAAACATTGATAACATGTATACACAAAGCTTGATCAAATAAGGGCAGTCATTAAAGAATGACTCCAATGAACATATAACACGTAAATGTTCATCCAGACATATAAAAAGAAGCAATCACATATGATTACTTGCATGTCCAATCACACGACCAATGCAAAATACACGAAGTATATGCATCTAGGAACAATCCTACTAGGGCACAAGTGTGAAGTACTCAAGACATATTAGCAATATCTAAAAGTACAAAGAAAATGCTACAAAAGCATTGAGATAGTCACAAAAACATACTGAATATAAACTGAAACATTTAAAAACAAAGTGTACTGAAGTTTTAAACAAAAACTAGTAAAAGTATGGACATGAACCAGCAGTTATGAAAGCTAAAAATAAACAAAGATAAACCAAACAGTAGTTAGTGTCTTCTCCTCCCCCTTTCACTGCACTCCCCCTATCACTACACTCCCCCTAACAACAACACCATCCAATCTCCCCCTTTTTGTCATGGAATAGCTAGTCGTCATGTTCCTCTAGCTTCCTTTGAACTTGGTCCAGTTGAGTCTGAAGAGATGTGAACTTGGTGTTGAAACGAATGTGTTGGGAGTGCATGATGGTATCTAGTCCGGATATCTTGGTAGTAATCTCTTAGAGAGTAGCCATGATGTTGTCTAGCTGTTCATCATAAACATGAGATGTAGAACTTGAGCTACCCTGAGTAGCATGACTTTCGTGCTTGGGATTCTTCTTAATGTGACTCATGCTTGCATGGAGAGTGTGGATATTAATTGGACTTGGCCTTGGATATGGACGCTCATCTTCCGAAGGATGCACACCTTTGAGCTTCAAAATCTGTGAGATAAGGCGACAAAAAGGAATGCAATTCCTTAAAGCAGTCCGATCAACCTTTCTTGCCAGAATGTGAAAAATGTGAGAACATACATCAATCTCCACGTCAGAGATCAGATCATGCAGGAATAATGCTCGACCGAGATTCATGTAACCAGTGCTAGACAGAGGGTAGAGGTTGCTACACATGATCATTGTGAGCAGCCTTAGTTCAGGAGAAAGTGATGCCACACTTATTGACTTCCTATTGGAGGAGAATTCCAAATTAGCTCCTAAAACTTCCCGTAGAATCTCCTCATCCAGAGTGAGTTCATCATAAACCTGAGGGATAGGCAATATTGGCCTGTTGATGTTCAGAATTTCGGCCAAGTAGGCGGGTGTAACTGAGAACCGCTTTCCTCTCACCCAGCACTTGATTTCCTCTCCTTCAACAATGGCATTGGCATAGAATTCTTTCACTAAGTTTTCGTATGCATCCTCAAGAGTTGAGAGAAGAAAATTCCAATCTTTGGTGGCAAACCATATTGGAATATCTGTGTCTAGGAGAGAGGGTTGATCAACGGCCCTTTCAACTAGTAATGGAGCATCTTGAAACCAGCTCGTGTAGGTCTGGAATGCAGCATAAGATCTGAACAAGTAAGGATCATACACTCCTGTTAAAAAACGAGTTCTCTTTAACTTCGGTGAAGGTTCATCAACATCAATCACCGGCTCTTTCCCCTTGTTGCAACCTCCTTTCACAGCTGAGCTTTTAAACGGAGACATCTGCATATGAGAACACAAAATAGAGAGGAAGGCCGTGCAAAAAAAAAAAAAAAAACACAAACATAGAACACAAAACTTGATTAGATTCAAGTTAGTCCAAAGCACAAGTAAAACAACATAGACCAGAGCAAAACCAACTCAAAACAGAGTAAATAAACTCAAACAACATGCTAAAGGTGTTTAACCAAATAAGCATAAACACAATGCATAAACTAAGTAATTGTGCATGTGTGTGTTTGTGCTGAGCATGTGCTGATGCATGTGTGTGCAGCATATGATGCAGGGGGATGCAGCAGGAGATGCATGAGGTGTGCCTAGAGGGCCCTAGTGTGTGTGACATGGGTAGAGTGTGTGAAACACATACTTATATGTCAAAACAAGTGATAACAAGGTCAAACCAATGTAAACCCAGAAATTGGAATTCACTTGAATCCACTTTAGCATAAAAATGTCACTGGGACATTTTGGCAAACACCTGGTATGCAACAATGAACATCACAAATGAATAATGCATGAACATAAGGAAAAAATGCCTCAATACAAGAATAGAATGCCACACGGGGCCAACACAGATACACAAACACCAAATGGGACTCAGCCCAATCAAGTTTTTGGAAAATTTTTCACAAAAATTTAGAATCCCAACCCATTTTCAAAAAATCCCCAATTTGGATAACCCTAACTAATTTTCTGCATAATCTATGACAAATAGAAGGAAAAATGTTTTAGAAAAACATACCTTGAAGTTAAAAATGCATAAAAAAAGCTTGGAATTGAAGGGGTTTGAGTGAAAAATGGTTATGGGTTTAGAGGTTCGAGTGAGGCAATGCGAGGGAAGTTATGAGTTTTGAAAAGATGTCACATCTGCTACATAAAAACTGAAAACATGTGTTTTTCGCGGGTTAGAGAGTAGCGACGCAGTCGCGAAACAGTCGCGAAAAGGACCACTGAAGCTCAAAAGCTTTCGCGAGAAGCTGTTGGTCGCGAAGAATGCGCGAAACAGTCGCGAAACTTTCTGTGTGGTTTTGTGAAAAATCCAGTTTTTGCCTAAAAATCATTTCGCGAGAAGTTTTTAGTCGCGAAGTACTCGCGAGGCAGTAGCGAGAGTTTCTGTATGAAAATGTGACTTTTTAATTTCCCTCAAGCAAATTTCGCGAGAAGCTCTAAGTAGCGAGATACTCGCAAAAATGCCTCTGAATCAGTTTTTGAAGAAAAACACAAAATTGCATTTTGAACAAACACTAAAGACACAAAAGTATCAAAATCACTTTCAAAAACTTATAAAACACTCAAAAATATTTTTGGATTTGATCGACAAGAAATTGAGCATACACATCACATTTGAACATGTACAATCACACAAATGAGATAAACATTATCTGAACAAAGTCTTGTGTGTTGTGTGTGAGTGTCAAATGTGGAATAGTCCATAGACGAGAGTGAAGCTTCAATGATCAATTCAAACAAGTCATACACAGCTGGTACGAAATCAAGTGGACAATCTCAATTATAAAGATGAACATATATGACCTCCCACAAGAGAATGATTTCAAAATTTAGAAGCTTTTCATTTGGCTTCTATATGAGTCATACCAATTAATCCTTTTTGGATGAAACATCTCATTTTGAGAACGGTGCTTGAAATTTTAAATATTCCAACATTGAGCACCATACAATTCAAAATAAAAATCGCTTTCCCTTTTTCCTAGTCAAATACTAGTATGTGTGACAGGCTTTTGCAGCTCATAATCTCTTTTTCATTTTGAGATTTACATTTGGTGAGCTCTAAAGCAAAAACATAAAATAAAGTGGGAAGAGATATAGGCACAAATCTATGCATGTGTCAAGACCATCAAGACTATTGACCAATCATTCATGACAAGCTTGAAGATCTATTTACAACAATCATACATAGTTTTCAAGATTTCTCCTACAAAGATATATGTGCATACAAAACAAGCTAAGCTCGTAAATGCACTACACCATTAGTACGAAGGTACTAGGCCAAACTCCCATGTGATATACACAACACAAGCGATCAAACTTTTTGAAGATTTTTTTCATAATTTTTTTTATGGGTTTTTGAATTTTTGAACACACTGAAAAACAGAACAAATAAAGTAAGATCAACAAACACAAGTATAAAACAAAAACTTGTAAAAGAAACACATGCTTTAAGCAAAAAGCAATGCATAATATGATGCATGAACCTATGATCCTAAACATTGGAAGTATTGATGCATGGACATAGGAGGTGATCATGCATGAGTACCCTTCTTCACCCACACGTCACGTGCGTTTGAGGTGATATCCCTATAGGATTGGGTACGAGTGTTAGGACTTTCAAACCTTCTAGTGAAGCTTTCCAAGCAGTTGGTAAATGCACCAATCATCTTCATCACGTCCATAATTCCGGGATCACCATTTTGACCTCTTGATGACTCAACAGCGCAAGTCCTCTTGTCATTTCTTGGTCCTCTTGACCTTTGATCACTAGCATTCCTCAATGCTTTCAACTTATGACAATTGGGTCGGGTGTGCCCTTGAAGTCCACAGTGATGACACACATGGTTCGTTCTAAAACCTCTTTGCAATCGATGATGAAATTTTGCTCTGGCATCAGACCTGACCACAGATTGATTAAGGGGCTTGTACAACACCCTTTGCTCAGCCATATTCTTCTTCTTTTCCACATTGGCTTTCTCAATAGTAGGGACAACTTCTTTTGGTTCTTTTGCCTTCACAAAGTTTACTTCCTTGGTTACCTTGATACTCGAACTACTTTCTCCAGTATATCCCAACCCGGTTTTGTCGAAGAAAGATTTTTGTGAAGAGATGACATCATCAAGCTTCTTGGTAGAGACTCAGTCTACTCTGGCATTTGCTTGAACCACTTCAAGCTCAAGAAATTTCACCTTTGTGTAGGCCTCAGTTAACTCACCATTCAGCGTCTCAATCTCACACTTGGCCTCCTTATAGCACACTAGAAGACTCTTATAGTCCTCCTCTGCCTTCTTCATCTTTTTCACGGCTGCCTTGGCCACCCTTGCATATTCCCCAGACTTTTCAAGAAGTGAATTGTAGTTCTCTTGAAGACCAGTTGTATCTTCATCTTCTTTAGCATCCGATTCTTCTACAATTCCCATGGATTCCTCATCACTATGCACTCCAAGTTCTTGCACAAGCAAATTCAAGTCTTCTGAAGACTCAACATGAGCAATAGTCATAAATGCTGAGAAATTCCCTTCTTCATCACAGCTCGCTTCCGAATCGGAGTTTGAAGAATCCAAATCACTTAGGGTTGTGGCATATGCCTTGCCCTTCCCTCTCAAATAGTTAGGACACTCTTTCTTGAGATGCCCATTACCATTGCATTCGAAACATAAAATTCCTTGAGGGGATTGAAACTCCTTCCCATCTTTCATCTTGAACTCCTTCCTATCACCCTTGGAGGAAGAGAACTTTCCTTTGCTGAAGGGCTTCCCAATGTTTTTCATTTTCAAAAATTTTCGGAAGTTCTTTGCAAGGAGTGCTACGTCCTTCTCCATATCATCCTCTTTGGTAGAGTTGTCCATTCTCTCAGTGATGGTTTTAAGAGCAAGAGATTTGCTCGGTTTATGAGAAGGCAATCCCAACTCGTATGTTTGGAGAGATCTAATTAACTCTTGGATTTTGATCTCATCCAAGTCTTTACTTTCTTCTATAGCTGTGACTTTTGCTCGGAAGCTCTCTGGCAATGATTGGAGGATTTTCCTTACTACTTTTGAGTCTTTCATTTTCTCACCCAAGTTGAACTTGCCAATAACCACTTCATTCAGCTTACTGTAGAAAGAGTCAAATGACTCGTCCTCACTCATTTTCAGCTCCTCAAATCTAGTGGTTAGCATCTGCAACTTTGTATCCTTTACTTTCTTTGTTCCTTCATATGTGGTCTCCAATATCTCCCAAGCTTCCTTAGCTATTGTTATGTGGAAAATCCTGTGAAATTCATCAGGAGAAACACCACAAAAAATTGCATTCAAAACTTTACTGTTAGCGTTAGCTGCTGCAAGTGCTGCCTTATCCCAAGTGGATTTAGCAGCCTCCGGTCTAGTTCATCCTACTTCTACCGCATCCCAAATAGTATCATCAATAGAACACAAGAATGCCCTCATTCGGACTTTCCAAAAAGCATAGTTATTACCATCAAAATGGTGGAACATTCAAAGATTGAGACCGGTCCATCTCAATATGGGGTCAAGGATCGTACTAAGGTGTTTAAACCACAGTGAGTGCACCCGCTCTGATACCAATTGAAAGCTCGAAAATGTGTTAAATAACACAAGAGCTGTTTAGACCCCCAATTCAAAGTTATGGCTTGGTTGATTTTACACTAACTTAATACTAAGTGCGGAATAGTGTAAACACAAGCATACAAGCGAGAGAGCTACTCTAATCCATATTTATAGCAACACAGCAGTAAAATGAAATGAACAAGAGTAGGGAAGAGAGATGCAAACACAGATAACACGCCGATGTGTTATCGAAGAGGAAACCGAAGAACTCGGTGAAAAACCTCTCCGCCGCCCTCCAAACGGTAATCGATCCACTAGACAATTAGTTGGGATACATGGGTTAGCAAGAGACCCTCCAAGCCTAATCTACCCGATGTACCTAAGCTCTCCAAGCTCCTACTCCAACAAGGCTTCTCGGAACCATGTCTTGTCTAGCTCTCCGGATCCCGCAACAAGCTCCATGTTGCATCTGCCATCCTTGGTTTCTTCCAATGCTTCCCAGCAGCACCAAAACCTCACTTGACACTCTCAAAGGGTGTGGTAAGTGTTTGGGCTATTAACCTCTCAATGGTATGGAAATGGAGAGGTAGGAGATGAGGAAATTCCACAAACAAATGTGTAGAGAATTGTTGGTATAACAATTTCTAACTCTCAAGTGTTTTTGCTAGGGTTTTCTCTTAGAGGCTCTCCTTATCATTTATGGGTAATGAGAGTATATATAGTGTGGGTGTAGAAAGTGTGTATCAGATAGTACAGTCTGGCAGAACAGAATGTCTCGCGGGTGTCTCGCGGGAAGGCCTTACCCGCGAGATACTCGCAAGACACAGTTGTCTCCATCTGTACTGACTCTTCGCATTCCAGTCATGTGCAGGGCACATGCATCCTCTCGCGGGAAGCTTAGTCGCAAGATATTCGCAAAAACCTTCTTTGCTTCAATTGCTTGAGTCTTCACACTCTCTCTCACTATCACACAACCCTTACAATAAATTCCCACAACAAATACAGGGTACATAAGATTGAATAAAATTACAATAAAAATTGGCACGGAATAAAAGCTAATAAAATACATATTTGAAAATCACAACTTTACAACTCAATTCTCATATCTCATTTCTCATCACTCAAACTCAGTTTTCATAACTCATATCTCTATCTCTACTTTTTCCTTAACTCTATCTTATTTTTATTTGGTTTCAATCTGGGTGAGTTTAACTCAAAATTTTGACAAAGTGGTGGAGCCCATGTACTATGCAGATCAAAACGGTAACATGCCTCTCTCCTCCATCCCTTTTTTTTTTTTCCTCTCCTCTTTCACGAAGCCTGAAACATTGAAACCTTTCTCCTCCCATTTTCGGCATCTACCACCTCCAACAACCCACAAACCCACCAATTGCAATTCTCAAAAACCCAACCCACCGCTATTGTTTTGCATCCACCACCGTACAAATCACCAAAAATCAAACCCATCCACCATAGCAGATCCATCAACATCTTCAACATCACAGCAAATTCTTTTACATATATATAATGAAAATAAAAATAAAAAGAAATAACAGAAAAAATTACCCCACAAAATCCACAACTCTAAGCCCAAGAAGCACACCTTAGCCCAATTAAAACACAAATCACAACTAAAATTGAAGCCCTCTGCCATCATCGCGTGAAGAAAAAGAAAGAATGAAGAAGAATAATAATAAGAAGCTAAGAAAAGAAACCAGAGTGAAGAAGAAAAAAGAAAGAAAAGAAAAAAGGAAAAAAAAAAGAAAAGAAAAAAAAAAGAAAAAAAAGAGAAGAAGATGAAAGAAACCAGCTATGAAGAAGAACCAAAAAAAAAAAAAAGGATAAGAAAAAGAGAAGCAGCTGAAAGAACCCAGCTTGAAGAAGAAAAGAAAGAAAGAAAAGAGAAAAGGGGAGAGGGAGAGAAGAAATATCAGTACGCTGGAGAGAAAAAGTGAAGAAGAAAAAGATGTTTGAGCACATGTGTGGTCTTGAGTGTCTGACCGTGGGTCCCATAATCAAATATTTATGAAAATACCTGATATCTCAGTTTTCAACTTTTGAAAATAGCAAAAACTTGTTTCCGTTTTCCATTACCCAAACTCAAAATTTTGAGTTTTTGAGTGATGGAAACAAACATCCAAAACCAAGCCAAACGCTGCATCATTTGTGGGACCCACGAGTTTTGGATTGATAGGCCAAAAACGTATTGACCCCTTGTGATTAATTAATTGATTAATTAACCAAGTTTACTTATTAATCAAATTAACATGCAAATGCGTGGTAGCACAAACAAATCATCAATAAAACTAATTATGCAGCGGAAAATAAATGACATGGTGATTTGTTTACGAATGGGGAAAACCAACACGACAAAAACCCCATCGGGTGATTTTCAAGTCACCACTCCCGAAATTCCACTATTATCACAACAAGTGGTTACAAGTAAAGGAATCCCAGTACCTTATACCAACCTACAGTTGAACCCTTACCCCAATACCCAATTGGACTTGTTCTGTAGTGACAATTTCCCTTTTTGATGCACGTCTCCCAAGTACGTGACTAACCAATTGCGCGGATCCCAATACACGACTTCAATCACCAACTAGAGAAGGTTGTTGGCTGCAAAGTTCTTCAGTTCATCCACATGATGAAGATCAAGAAGATGCTTGGTCACAAAACCCTATGGTGCACATACACAGCAACTTCTTCAAGAACGATGAACTAGAGCAAAACTTTGTCTCCGGTTACAAATTGCTTGAACGAACTTTGCTTAAAACTTGTGCAACTTGTATCTCCTTTGACGGCCCTTAAAACAATCCTTTTATATGTCTAGGGTTGTGAGAAAAGAAAGCCCAAACACATAATCACGGATTAGAGTCAAAACAGAACTGAAAATCTGTTTTTCATAAACCTCAACAGATACCTTATCTGTCGAGCTGCTGTCGAGCCACGGGGCTGAACAGCTCTTCAAGTTCGATAGATGGCTAGCTGTCGAGCTTTAATGACAGGGACTTTTCAGCTTGAATCTTGGACAGACTTGCATGGCTTCAACACTTGATCTTGAAACAAAGTTTCTTGAAGTATTAAACACATCCTAGATCTATCCAATTACAAGTAAAGTGCGTTTTGTCAAATGATTAGCCAATTTCATAAAATAGTGACATATGTTCCTAACAAGTGAATCATATATGTCCTAACAATCTCCTCCTTTGGCAATTCGTGACAAAACCACAACAAACAAATGAACATATGAGAGAAGTCATAAATCACTCAACTCATATTCACTTGTTGAATACAATAAAATCTATCTTAACACAAACTCTTGAAAAACTTTGCAAGAAGAGAGTTTATGGCAAGTAGACTTTGACAACTTGTATTTTTGAAACACTTTAAACAAAACTCATCAAGGCATCTTAGTGTGAAACAGAAATAATAGATTGCATACAAGTATAAGAAACATGTGTATAAAGAGAGAAAAGAAACAACACATGTAAGGGTAGGTGAAAGAGAGAAAACATACATCATCATATAAAGAAACTAAGTACAATGTATGTCAATAATGGTTACAAGACCTATGGTACAAGAATAAATGTATCTCAAATAGAAAGAAAAGAAAAAAAATACAAGTAATCCTCACTACATCCCTCAAAGATATCAACACTCCCCCTAACAAAAATGTCCTATACTAAATCTAAAAATGACTACTCTCATATCCAAAACTACTCCCCCTTTTTGTCATGAGTGACAAAGGGTAAGAGTGCCAAGTAGACATCTCATCGGTAGAGCTAGCATTTCCATCATCATCATCAGAAGCATCATCGTCATCACCATTATCATCATCCTCATCCTCAGAATCAGAAGCCACATGAGGAGGTGGAGGAGAAGCCTCAAGAGCAAAACTGTCCATAGTCACCTGCCGCCGTTCGATACGACCGACATGAATGTTCACCAGATATAGCTCAGTAGAGAATGTATCAAGACGAGCATCCATGCGCTGAAACTGCGCCATGATGTCTCTGAGTGACACATCGCTCGTAGAAGAGGAGGGAGCGGATGTGGATGGAGCAAATCGAGATGGAGCCAAACGGGAGGGAGGAGCTGCTGAATTCGACTGCCATGACCTAAACTGTGCCTCACTACGTTTAACGGTAGCGGTGTCTATGGCACACATGACAGAAAAATGGTCGGAAGAGGGAAAAGGAATAGAAAAGTGGCATAAAATCCGCATGATAGCCGAAGGAAAAATGAGCTTATCACGGATAGTCGTGTCCTTATATATATCTATAAGAGAAAAAATAAAATGTGAAGGAAAGTCTATAGTAAGGTGCTCTAACAAAGAAAGCAAAAATCGAGCACGAGACTCTGTGATAGAGTTATAGTGAGAGAGTGGGTGCAAAACAAACGTCATCACCATGTTAATGAATCTAGGACCTTTAGCAAAGGCCTTACATGGTGTAAACTGACGATCACCCCAATCAGAAGAGCGCTCACAAAAAGCAGAGATCATCTCGTCTTTGGACACAGTCTTTAGACGATCACAATCGCGGTAGTCAAGATGCTCTACCCTCGGAACATGGAGAACATCCACAACAAGCTGCGGTGTGACAACAATGCGTGTACCTTGAACGCGAGTATGAAAGACAGGTACTGAATAATCGAATCCGTGCATGTTAGAGTAAAACTCCTGAATCAGCACGGAAGGACAAATGATTGGGACATCACACAGTGACTCCCAACCCCGACTGTGAATGACATTGAGTAGGTCAGTGAAGTCCGCCAAAATGACTCGGCGTTCCGAATGAACACCTCGTCGAGAAAAGTTCTCCGAGAAGTCCTTTCGGGCATCCTCATCACGAAACCGGATATGAAAAGGAGTAGGATCAGAAGATGAAGACAATGCCTTAGAACGCAAAGGGTTCTGGGACGGAGCTGACTTACGCTTAGATGCCATAGACACGACTAACGTAAACAGAAAAGAGAGGGAGAGAAAAAGACAATCAGAAAAGTCCCAACACATATCAAATATAGCAAGTATATCGAAAAAGGAGTACGTATGCATGGGAAATGTATGAACATGTGATATGCAAAAGAAATTGCATCATAGGCTCAGCCCAATCCAATCCTACCAGCACCCAATCAATTTAACATATATATCACACATCTAAATGTATGAAAATACAATTATAATGCATGTGTGATGCAATGCATGAGGTTTTAAACTCATTAAATCAAAAACTCATACCAAAAATTGCACAAAAACCTCTTTGATTTTGAAAAAGCCCAAATTTTGCAAAAATCCCAAAACCTAGGTTTCAAAACATGAAATGCATGAAAATGAGAGATTAGAAACTTACCAAGTGAAGAGAAAAACTTGGAAAATCTTGAAAATTTCTTGGAAAGAGGTTTGGAGTGAGTGAGAGAGGTTTGGGAGGTGAAAAGACACTTTTGTCGAGAGAGAGATCGAGAAAAGTGAGAACCGGATCACGAAGAACAAATATATAGATCTTCAGTAATTCTCGATAGATAGAGGTGTCGAGACATCTGTCGAGGAAGGTGTCGAGAAAAACAACATCGACAGATGAAGCTGTCGAGAAGGTGTCGAGGAACAAAGCAATGACACAAGAACAAAAGCTCGATCGATCCACCAGCTATCGAGAAGCTATCGAGGGTCCAGGAGCTTTCCCGATTGATCCACCTAGCTGTTGAGGATCTGTCGAGATTGCGATAAGGAAAGGCTTAAGAGCTCGACAGATAGCCAGGTGTCGAGGAGGTATCGAGGAGGTGTCGAGATTGCTTAAAATCAGTTTTTCAAGAAGGGAAAAACACAGATATGAATGCAATCAAACATGCAACTCAACCAATGATCTAATCAACATTTTAAGTTCTCAAAATCATCTCTCAACAACAATTTTAAGCACAAAGATCCCAAAAACACACACACACACACTAAACAAGTCTAACCAATTTTATATTTCAAAAACAAGTCAAGACAGTTTAGTGAGTATACATTAACACATGTAAAACCTTGTGATGGCCAAATCACATTGTACTTGCACATGTATCAAGAGTAGCAAAGAATATTGCGTGTCATGTGTGAAAAATATTGCAAGATTGCATATGTGTATACATGTTATGACGATTTGAGATATGAGAAAATCACTTTAACTCACACACAATCATAACTGTTTGATGGGGACTATCACCTTCGAGGTACATCCTATAACTCCCATATCTCCTAGAATACACGCTTGCAATCATATTTAAAAGCATTTTGACTCTTTTTGCCTTTTATTTTCTTTGCATATTTTCTTTTAAGCAAATCATGCATGGGCATATAAGAGATAGAAAAGAAATACCCAATTATGTTAAGCATTTGACATTCCAATTTTGCTATGCCGAAGCACACAAATGTCATTCATGATTGGCGGGCAACAGTGGTGAGATGGTTATTTATGCATTTCTCTTAAAATTTTCTAGTCCTTCCCGTCAAAAAGAATGATACGAGTGTTAAGTCCAAGAGATTACTTAATCTTACTCATCACAAATACGAGCCACAAAGCTCATCTAAGTTACAAAAGATACAAAGTTTAGAAAACTTTGTTTCAATGGCCATCCAAGGTACACAAGTACCAATGTACACAAAACACACATTGTTTTTGTATTTTTCTGATTTTTCATTTATTTATTTATTTTTATATGAAAAAAAAAAAAACAAAACTGAAAACAAACAAAAACATGTTAAACAAAGCAAAGCATAAAAACTAGACTGACTCAAAACTTGAAAGCAAAACACACAAGTAATGCAAAAACAAAAACACAAAGAGAGAGAGGAAAGTGATAGAATCACTTGGAACCCTTTTCCTTCCGCACCTTGGAAGAACCTTTTCGTCTAGCAAACCCCTGAATCGGTGGTGAGGGGGAAGAATTGAAACCGTTCAAGTTTGAAAGGAACATAAGGGCTTTGAGAAGATCTCCAAGAGGAGCAAGAGAGGATTAAAGCTGATTCTTGCTTTCAGATGCTATCATGCCGTTGCTCTGTTGAGTGGCTAACCACTTATAGCAATTTGGTCGAGTATGACCAGCAACTCCACAATGATGACAGAGATGCTGCTTCGTTTTTAGCTTCCTTCTTATCTTGCTTAGGGGGTGCTCCTATGATAGATTTACCTTTGTCTAAGTTCTCACTAGCTAAATTAGTTTTAACATCATTGTTCTCAATTTCAACATTATTGCTAGGAGGAACAAAAATAGTAGTACGAGTAGAAGCAATATTAGAGGAAGAGAAACCATACCCCAAACTTGTTCGATCAGAAGCAGATTTCTGAAGACTGAGCATCTCATCAAGCTTTACACTTGAAGTCCTCTCTAATTGAGCTCTGACTTGAAACAGCTCCGCTTCAAGCTTATTGGTATTCTCAGCCAAGAAATTGTTCTCGAACCTCAGTGCTCCAATAGTCTGATTAGCTTCATCAAACTTTGTGGAAAGCTCTTCACGATCAAGTTCCACATCACTAAGCTTCTTGGTGGTCAGCCTATAAAGTTTCTCATGCTTCTCAGAAAGTTTGTATAGTTTCTCATAGGCTGTATGGATATCATCTTGATCATTCATCTTCTCAAATTTGGACTCCACCAATTCTTCTTCTTTATCCACATCTTCAACAATCCCCTCAGTAGGACTGACAGTGGCAGTGAAGGCATTCAAGATTCCATCATCCTCATTGTCGGAATCATCCTCAGGCTCGGGGTTGCTTAAGGTTGCAGCAAGTGCCTTGCTCTTCCTAATGGTCTTAAGATATGTGGGGCACTCTTGTTTCATGTGACTGAAATCTTGACACCCAAAGCACTTTGGTCCTGCGGGAACAGTGTACTGACCGCCATCCCTAACATCTTCTTCCCTTTGTCTTGGCTCTTGAACTGAGAAGAACTGGATTGCCTACGGTGCTTGTCGAAGCCCTTCCCATTAGCATTCTTCATGAACTTCTTGAATTGCCTGGTGATGTAGGACTTCATCTTAGAATCTTTTGGTGATGTAGGACTTCATCTTAGAATCTTCATCGTCTGAAGACTCATCCGTGTCACTGCTTTTAGCCTTCAGTGCCATACTCTTGCCCTTACCCAACTTGCCAATCCTTGATAACCCTAGCTCGTAGGTTTGCAAATTACCAACCAGCTCTGTCAAAGGAATCTTGTCAATATCCTTTTATTCCTCGATTTCCGTAATCTTGGCATGGAATCTCTTAGGTAGAGATCTGAGCACCTTTCTCACAATCTTGGGTTCAAGAATGGTTTCCCCAAGATTGAAAGCTGAGTTCACTATGTCTTTGAGTTTGGCATAGAACTCATCAAATGACTCATCCTCCTCCATCTTAATCTCTTCAAAGCTTGTAGTGAGCCTCTGAAGCTTTGAATCCTTAATAGCCTTTGTTCCCTCATAGGTTGTCTAGAGGATGGTCCATGCCTCCTTAGCAGTTTCAGTAGAGGATATCTTCTTGAACTCCTCATTAGTGACCGCACTGAATAAGGCATTCAATGCTCTGCTGTTGAAGTTTGCCCCCTTGATCTTGGCATCATCCCAATCAGCCGGCGCTTCTATAGGCTTAGTCCATCCTATCTCCACAGCTTGCCACACTTTCTCATCTAAAAACTGCAAGAAAGCTCTCATGCGTACTTTCCAGTATGCATAGTTAGTGCCATCAAATAAAGGAGGTATAATTAATGACTGTCCTCTATCCATGACAAATAGGGGTCAATGGATCAACACAGCAAAGATTAAACCCTAATCAGAGTGTGCCTGCTCTGATACCACTTGATAGGCCAAAAACGTATTGACCCCTTGTGATTAATTAATTGATTAATTAGCCAAGTTTACTTATTAATCAAATTAACATGCAAATGTGTGGTAGCATAAACAAATCACCAATAAAACTAATTATGCAGCGGAAAATAAATGACACGGTGATTTGTTTACGAATGGGGAAAACCTACACAGCAAAAACCCCACCGGGTGATTTTCAGGTCACCACTCCCGAAATTTCACTATTATCACAACAAGTGGTTACAAGTAAAGGAATCCCAGTACCTTATACTAACCTACAGTTGAACCCTTACCCCAATACCCAATTGGACTTGTTTTGTAGTGACAATTTCCCTTTTTCATCACGGCTCCCAAGTACGTGACTAACCAATTGCGCGGATCCTAATACGCGACTTCAATCACCAACTAGAGAAGGTTGTTGGCTGCAAAGTTCTTCAGTTCATCCACACGATGAAGATCAAGAAGATGCTTGGTCAGAAAACCCTATGGTGCACATACACAACAACTTCTTCAAGAACGATGAACTAGAGCAAAACTTTGTCTCCGGTTACAAATTACTTGAACAAACTTTGCTCAATACTTGTGCAACTTGTATCTCCTTTAACGGCCTTTAAAACAATCATTTTATATGTCTAGGGTTGTGAGAAAAGAAAGCCCAAACACATAATCACGGATTAGAGTCAAAACAAAACTGAAAATCTGTTTTTCATAAACCTCAACAGATACTCTATCTGTCGAGCTGCTGTCGAGCCACGGGGCTGAACAGCTCTCCAAGCTCGATAGATGGCTAGCTGTTAAGCTAGCTGTTGAGCTTTAATGACAGACACTTTTCAGCTCGAATCTTGGACAGACTTGCATGGCTTCAACACTTGATCTTGAAACAAAGTTTCTTGAAGTATTAAACACATCTTAGATCTACCCAATTACAAGTAAAGTGCGTTTTGTCAAAGGATTAGCCAATTTCATAAAATAGTGGCATATGTTCCTAACAAGTGAATCACATATATCCTAACATGGATGATGGATCATGAAAACTGTGTGATATCACTCAGTTTTCATGCTATCCAAACAAGCTCTTAGAGTTTATATGGCGTGTAGTGCATCACCATAGCCACAAAGAATTAATTTTGAAATAGGCAATCAATAAATATGGAAAACCCAAAAAATAAAAAATAGTGACATGTTCGCTGATGTGGCTCAATAGTAAAGTAGCAGCAATAAATAATATGCTTCAGCTTTTAAATATATATAAAATATAGATTGGACAGGGCTTCAAGAACTACAATCTAGATGTTGCTGGCCTTTTTTTTTTTCTTTCCTTAGGCCTCAAGAGCACAAGCCTAAGGACCCAAGTCGGCAAGCCAATGAAATGTGGGCCCAATTCTATAAAAGAAATAAGCAACATAAAAATAAAATAGGGATTGTGTTAGGACATATGTGATTCACTTGTTAGGAACATATGTCATTATTTTATGTAATTGGCTAATCCTTTGATAAAACTCACTTTACTTGTATTTGGGTAGATCTAGGATGTATTTAATACTTCAAGAAACCTTGTTTCAAGACCAAGTGTTAAAGCCATGCAAGTCTGTCCAAGATTCAAGCTGAGAAAGTGCCAGTCATTAAAGCTCGATAGCTAGCATCTATCAAGCTTTAAGAGCTGTTCCAGCCCCGTGGCTCGACAGCAGTTCGACAGATAGCTATCTGTCGAGGTTTATGAAAAACAAAGTTTCAGATCTGTTTTGACTCTAATCCGTGATTATATGTTTGGGCTTTCTTTTCTCACAACCCTAGACATATAAAAGGATTATTTTAAGGGCCGTCAAAGAGGACACAAGTTGCACAAGTGTTGAGCAAAGTTTGTTTAAGCAAATTGTGACCGGAGACAGAATTTGCCCTAGTTCATCTTTCTTGTGAATAAGTTGTTGTGTTTGTACACCGTAGAGTTTTGTGACCAAGCATCTTCTCGATTTTCATCGTCTGGATGAGCTAAAGAATTTTGTAGCCAACAACCTTCTCTAGTTGGTGATTGAAGTCGCGTACTAGGATCCACGCAATTGGTTAGTCATGTACTAGGAGCCGTGCATCAAAATGAGAGATTGTCACTACAGAACAAGTCCAATTGGGTATTGGGGTAAGGGTTCAACTGTAGGTTAGTATAAGGTACTGGGATTCCTTTACTTGTAACTGCTTGTTTTGATAATAGTGGATTCTCGGGAGTGGTGACTTTAAAATCACCCGGTGGGGTTTTTGCTATGTTGGTTTTCTCCATTTGTAAACAAATCACCGTGTCAATTTAATTTCCACTGCACTTAGTTTAATTGGTGATTTGTTTGTGCTACCACGCACTTTGCATGTTAATTTGATTAATTAATAAACTTGGCTAATTAATCAATTGATTAATCACAAGAGGTCAATACGTTTTTGGCCTATCAAGTGGCATCAGAGCAGGCACACTCTGATTAGGTTTTAATCTTTGCTGTGTTGATCCATTGACCCCTATTTGTCATGGATAGATGACAGTCTTTAATTATACCTCATTTATTTGATGGCACTAACTATGCATACTGGAAAGTACGCATAAGAGCTTTCTTGCAGTCTTTAGATGAGAAAGTGTGGCAAGCTATTGAGATAGGCTGGACCAAGCCGTAGGAAGCACCGGCCGATTGGGATGATGCTAAGATCAAGGTGGCAAACTTCAACAGCAGGGCATTGAATGCCTTATTCAGTGTGGTCACTAATGAGAAGTTAAAAAAGATATCCTCTACTAAAACTGCTAAGGAGGCATGGACCATTCTCCAGACAACCTATGAGGGAACCAAGGCTGTCAATGATTCAAAACTTCAGATGCTCACTATAAGCTTTGAAGAAATCAAGATGGAGGAGGATGAGTCGTTTGATGAGTTCTATGCCAAGCTCAAGGACATAGTGAACTCAGCCGTCAATCTTGGGGAAACTATTCCTAAACCCAAGATTATGAGAAAGGTGCTCAGATCTCTACCTAAGAGATTCCATGCCAAAATCACGGCGATCAAGGAATCAAAGGATATTGACAAGATCCCTTTGATAAAGCTGGTTGGTAATCTGCAAACCTACGAGCTAGGGTTAACGAGGATTGGTAAGTCGGGTAAGAGCAAGAGCATGGCACTGAAAGCCAAGAGCAGTGACACAGATGAGTCTTTAGATGATGAAGATTTTAAGATGAAGTCCTACATCACCAGGCAATTCAAGAAGTTCATGAAGAATGCCAATGGGAAGGGCTTCGACAAAGACGTAGGTAATCCAGTTCTTCGACAAAGATGTATAGGTTGGCCTCCAAGAAGCTTAGTGATGTGGAGCTTGAGTGAGAAGAGCTTTCCACAAAGTTTGATGAAGCCAATCAGACTATTGGAGCACTGAGATTTGAAAATAATTTCTTGGCTAAGAAGACCAAGAAACTTGAAGCAGAGTTGTTCCAAGTCAGAGCTCAATTGGAAAGGACTTCAAGTGCAAAGCTTGATGAGATGCTCAGTCTTCAGAAATCTGCTTCTGATCGAACCGGTTTAGGGTATGATTTCTCTTCTCCTAGTATTACTTCTACTAGTTCTACTGTTTTTGTTCCTTTTGCTAATAATGTTGAAATTGAGAACACTAATGTCAAAACTGATTTAGCTAGTAAGAACATAGACAAGGGTAAATCTATCTTAGGAGTACCCCCTAAGCAGGATAAGAAAGAAGTTAAAAACCCTAGGGCTAAAAAGGCTAACTCTTAAAAGCCTAAACAGAAGAAGCAGCATCTCTGTCATTATTTTGGAGTTGCCGGTCATACTCGACCAAATTGCTATAAGTGGTTAGCCACTTAACAAAGCAATGACATGATAGCTTTGGGAAATCAGAATCAGCTTCAATCCTCTCTTGCTCCTTTTGGAGATCTTCTTAAAGCCCTCATGTTCCTTTCGAACTTGAACGGTTTTAATTCTTCCCCCTTACCGCCGGTTCAAGGGGTTACTCAACGGAAAGGTTCTTCTAAGGTGTGGAAGGAAAAGGGCTCCAAGTGATTCTATCACTTTCTTCCCTTTCTTCTTGCTTTTGTTTTTGCATTATTTGTGTGTTTTGCTTTTTATTTTGAGTCAGTCTAGTTTTATGCTTTGCTTTGCTTAACATGTTATTGCCTGTTTATTTTCAGTTTTGTTTATTTTGTTTCTCATAAAAAAAAAATTGAAAAATCAGAAAAATTCAAAAACAATGTGTGTTATGTGTACATTGGTACTTGGGTACCTTGGATGGCCATTGAAACAAAATTTTCTAAATTCTTTTGTAGCTTAGATAAGCATCTCTATACACAACTAAGCAAGTGAGCTTGTGGCTCGTGTTTGTGATGAGTAAGATTAAGTTATCTTTTGTACTTAACACTCGTATCACTCTTTTTTACGGGAAGGACTAGAAAATCCTAAGAGAAAGGCATAAATAACCATCTCACCACTGTTACCCACCAATCATAAAATGACATCTGTATGCTTCCGCATAGCAAAATTGCAATGTCAAAAGCTTAACATCATTGGGTATTTTTTTTCTATCTCTTATATGCCCATGCATGGTTTGCTTAAAAGAAAAATATGCAAAGAAAAATAAAAAGCAAAAAGAATAAAATGCTTCAAATATGACTGCAAGCGTGTCTTCTAGGAGATGTGAGAGTTATAGGATGTACCTCAAAGGTGATAGTCCCCATCAAACAGTTATGATTGTGTGTGAGTTAAAGTGATTTTCTCATATCTCAAATCGTCATAACATATAGACACTTATGCAATCTTGCGATATTTCTCACACACAACACGCATTATTCTTTGCTACTCTTGATACATGTGCAGGTACAATGTGATTTGGCCATCACAAGGTTTACACGTGTTAATGTATGCTCACTAAACTGTCTTAACTTATTTTAGGAATATAAAATTGGTTAGACTTGTTTAGTGTGTGTGTGTGTGTTTTGGGATCAAAATGCTTGACATTTTTCTTGTTGAGAGATGTTTTTGAGAGGTTAAAATGTTGTTTGGATCCTTGGTTGAGTTGCATGTTTGATTGCATTCATATTTGTGTTTTTCCCTTCTTGAAAAACTATTTTTAAGCAATCTCGATACCTCTCGACAGCTAGGTGGATCGATCGACAAACTTTCTAGGTCCTCGATAGCTCCTCGACAGCTAGGTGGATCGATCGAGATTCTTTATAAACTTTTTTGTTGAATTGTTCCTTGACAGAACCTCAATGGATGGCTTGATAGCTGGACACGCGTTTAAACCTCGATACCTCCTCGACAAATCCCGATCAATCGAGCTTTATGAGGTTCCTATTGAAGCGCTGTTCGCGATTTCTTTCTCACTTTTCTCGATCTCTCTCTCCACAGACTCGTCTCCTCACCTCCCAAACACTCACTTCTCTCTCAAAACCTTTAAATCCACATGATTTTTTCCTTGCTTCAAATCACTTGGTATGATCTCTTTTTCTCTCATTATTCATGCATTTCATGCATTTAGATCTAGGTTTTGGGGTTTTTGAAAAATTTTGGGGTTTTTCAAAATTGTTGAGTTTTTGTTGAAATTTTGGGATGGGTCTTTATTTAAATGATCTTTAAACCTCATGCATTGCATCACATGAGAATTATAACAGTATTATCATGCATTTAGATGTGTGCAACTGATTGTGTGCTGGTAGGATTGGATTGGGCTAAGCCCATGATGCTTTTTATATTGCATGTCACATGTTCATGCATTCCCATGCATATGTTCTTTCTCTTCAATATATCTTGATATACTTGAATTGTTTTTGGGACTTTTCTGATTGTCTCTCTCTCTCCCTTTCTCTTCTGTTTGCGTTAGTCTGTGTTTATGGCACCCAAACGCAAGTTTACTTCGTCCTGGAACCCTCTTCGTTTCGGGGCATCCACTTCGTCTGATCCTACTCCTTCATCTATTCGGTTCTGTGATGAGGATGCCCAAAAGGCCTTCTCAGAGAACTTTTCTCGACGAGGCATTCATTCTGAACGCCAAGTCATCCTAGCGGACTTCGCCGACACTGACCTACCCACTGTCATTCATAGTCGGGGTTGGGAGTGATTGTGTGACATCCCGGTCACATGTCCATCGGTGCTGATCAAGGAGTTTTACTCCAACATGCATGGATTTGATTTTTCAGTACCTCATTTCATCACTCGCGTTCGAGGTACGCGTATTGCTGTCACACCGCAGATTGTTGCAGATGTGCTCCGTGTCCCCAGGGTAGAGTTTCCTGACTACCCTGGTTGTGATCATCTGAGGACTGTGTCTAAAGACGAGCTTATATCTGCTTTTTGTGAGCACCCTTTTAAGTGGGGTGAGCGTCAGTTCACTTACTGTTCAGACTTTACAAAAGGCCTTCGGTTTTTTAACATGGTCATGACTTTTGTTCTTCACCCTCTATCTCACTATAACTCTATCTCAAAGCCTCGTGCTCGATTTTTGTTGTCCCTTCTTAAGCATCTTACTATAGATTTTCCTTCTCACTTTATTCTTTCTATCATAGATGTCTATAGGGATACGACGTCACATCCTTCATTTTCTTGTATTTATTTTCAGCCGAACTGCTCTCTCCAGTGTATCCCAATCCACCTTTGTCGGAAAATGGTTTTTGATGAGCAAGCATTTCATCAAGCTTCTGAGAGGAGACTCGGTCTACTTTATCATTGGCTTAAACCACCTCATGCTCAAGGAATTTGATTTTTGAATAAGTTTCGATTAACTCACCATTTAGCGTCTCAATCTCACACTTGGCCTCCTTATATCTTACTAGGAGACTTCTATAGTCCTCCTTTGCTTTCTTCATCTTCTTCACAACTGCCTTGGCCACCCTTGCATACTCTCCTGACTTCTCAAGGAGTGAGTTGTAATTCTCTTGAAGACCGGCTGCATCTTCATCTTCTTCAGCATCCGATTCTTCTATAACTCCCATGGATTCCTCATCACTATGCTCCCTAAGTTCTTGCACAAGCAAATTCAAGTCCTTCAAAGACTCAACATGAGCAATAGTCATAAATGCTGAGAAATTCCCTTCTTCATCACAGCTATCCTCCGAATCAGAGCTGGAAGAATCTGAGTCACTGAGAGTGGTTGCATATGCCTTGCCCTTCGATCTTAAGTAATTAGGACATTCCTTTTTGAAATGGCCATGTCCATTACATTCAAAACAAGTGACTCCTTGATTAGATTGGGACTCCTTCCCGTCTCTCTTTTTGAAGTCCTTCTTCTCTTTTCCGGAACTTGTAAATTTCCCACTGTTCTTGAACTTTAGAAATTTGCGGAAATTTTTTGCAAGGTAAGCAACATCTTTCTCGACAACATCCTCATCTGATGAGTCGTGTGCTTCTACTCTTTCATTTATGGTCTTAAGAGCAAGAGATTTGCTCTTCCTTTGAGTAGGCAACGACAATTCATAAGTCTGAAGCGAGCCAACCAGTTCTTGGACTTTGATATCATCAAGATCCTTGCTCTCTTCAATCGCCGTCACCTTGGCACGGAAGCTTTCCGGCAATGACCAAAGGATCTTCCTTAGTACCTTGGAATCCTCCGTTTTCTCTCCCAAATTAAACTTGCCAATGACAACTTCATTCAACTTACTATAGAAAGAGTCAAAAGACTCGTCCTCACTCATTCTAAGCTCCTCAAATCGAGTGGTCAGCATTTGTAGCTTCGTGTCTTTTACTTTCTTCGTTCCCTCATACGTGGTCTCCAATATCTGCCATGCCTCCTTGGCAATGGTAATGTGAGAAATCCTGTGGAACTCATCTGGAGACACACCACAAAAAATAGCATTAAGTGCTTTGCTATTAGCATTTGATGCCGCGAGGGCTGCCTTATCCCATGTGGATTTGGCTGCCTTCGGCCTTGTCCAACCTATTTCAACTGCATCCCAAACAGCCTCATCTATAGAGCATAAAAATGCTCTCATCCGCACCTTCCAAAAGGCATAATTGCTACCATCAAAATATGGTGGAGCATTTAAGGATTGAGACCGGTCCATCTCAAACGGGGTTAAGGATCACACTAAGGTAATTAAACCACAGCAAGTGCACCCGCTCTGATACCAATTGAAAGTTCAAATAGTGTATAAAACACCTTGAACGTTTAGACCCCCAAATTACAAATTACCAATTCAAGCTAATTGTCAAACAATATATGTGTAGAATATGATAAATAGCTAAAACAGAATTGATAAACAATCTCAACCAATTAAAATCACATTCACAGTAGAAATTAAACGGCAAAGATAAAGGGAAGAGAGATGCAAACACAAAGACAACACAACGATGTGTTATCGAAGAGGAAATCGAAGCCCTCGACGTAAAACCTCTCCACCGCCCTCCAAGCAGTAAATAATCCACTAAAGAATGTAGTTGGGATACATGAACAGCAAAAGACCCTCCAAGCCTAATCTACCCAGTGTACCTAAGCCTTCCAAACTCCTACTCCAACAAGGTTATGCCGAACCTATTTCTTCTTTAGCTTACCGGATTCCGCTATAGTCCATAGCATCAACCAATGTGAATTGGTCCATTCCTAACTGCTTCCCAAAGCACCAAAAAGCCTTCTCACAGATGTGGGTATGGTGAGAAAAGGATTTGGCTAAGAACCTCTCAAGGATGTAACAATGGAGAGAGTGAGAGTAGAGGAATTTGAAGAGTCTCTATGTAAAGATTGTGGATGAGTCAATCTTGTTTTTCTCTAGGGTTTCTCTCTCAAAATTATCTCTGGAAGCTCTCTACATTTCGTGGGTATAAGGGGTATTTATACTGGTGTGAGAATGGAATGCGAAGAGTCAGTTTTTCCCAAACAGGGTGTTCTGGCAACTTGGCCTCGCGACTGGACTGAGTCGCGAGCTAACTGCCTGGCCAGCCTGGGACTTTTGTCCTGTAGTGCAACAGCTGGCATGGCTCTTCAGCTCCCCTACATACTTCACTCGTGTGCCTGCTTTTGGCGGCTTGCAAGCCGCGAGCCACCCACGAGATCCAGTCGCGAGTCCTTGCTTCACTGCATAGTCTTAAGCATTTCTTCACACTCTCTCACACACTACCCTTAAATGATTCCCACCTAAATTCAGGGTTTCTAAGTGCTGAAATACAAGCAAATTGGCATGGAATAAAGCCAACAGAATGGTTGATTAAATTCAACCTTACAAAAACAAATTAGATCTCACAGTTTAATTGATTCCGAGGCGTCAGTTTCCTTTGACCAAGTACAAAAGTTTAGCCAAGCAGGGCCATGATGAAAACTCAAAAGAGAAGTTAGAGAAGAAGGGGGGGGGGGGGGGAGAGGCGTGTGTGTTCAATTTGGGTAGAGAGGGATGAGAGAGAGGAGATTTGATATGGAGTGATGGTCATTGGCCTTCATTGTCCAATATTTATGGCCCTTTTCCCATTTCTGTGGACTTTGCTCCCTGGTAGATGGATGTTCTAGATGAGGTGATGTGGTTGTGACGAAGAGATCCACATAGTCTTAGAATTGTATTTTTTGTCCACATAAAAGTTTGTTATTCATTATACAATACACAAGCCAGTGCAAGCTTACGCATTGACTTGGCCACATCTTGGCCCTTAACGTGGACAACCATGAAATACAAAAGAGAGAATTTGGTGAGGGGGGCTGCACCTTTGGCTAGTGCCATCAGTGTGATTACCATTAGGGGAAGAGAGAT
>JARYZH020001439.1:0-28839 GCA_030021035.2 Notholithocarpus densiflorus
ATGGAAGGGATCGAAGCTGCTGGCGGTGAGTCGCTGCAACTGGGGCTGGCGAGTGTGTATAGCGGTAGTCACGGCGGCAAGCGAGAATCGATGGAGGTGGATCTGGTGGCGATATGGTGGTGGTGCTGGCAGGATTTTTTTTGTGGGGTCTTCTAGTAGTGGTAAGAAGCAACGGTGATTGGGATTTCTAATGGGTTGTGACGGTGGTTCAACATATATATATATATATATATATATTTTTTTTTTGTTCTGGATTGACTGCGATGATGCTTCAAACAGATCGGTATTTGCTTTGATATCAAAATTGACGTAGGATGACCAGAACAAAACTAAACAATGGTAAAATAAAGGGATATGATCTAGGAATCAGCACTAAGGCCTGGCTTGGAGTCCGCACCAAACGAGAAAACTATTAGGAGTCAGCACCTAAGGTAGACCTAAAGTCAACACCAGACCAAAGAAAAACCAAACGGCCATTTTTTTTTCATTCATCAAAATATCAACTAACTCTCAAGGAATACTATAGGTTGCTTATGAAGGATTGGTAAACCCTAGTTCTAATTGGCTAGGAAACCCTAATTGCCTTATTACAAAAATAACCTTGCTTCTAAATTAAAATACTAATAGCCCAATAAACTAGGACCTAAAACATAAAAATACAATTAGCTTGCAAACATAAATAATACTAAATAATAATCTTCTTGTGTCTCCCGCATCATTGTTAAGTTAGTATGTGTGAGTTACAACAGGTGTACATTATCTAAGTTTCAAACTTTACCCACCATATAGGCTGCCCAGGGAACATTGGATGGTATCATTGATACAGTCTCTGCTCAGCACTCTCTCCTGCCTCTAATTGGTCTATTGAAAACACAAGGAAAGCTCGTTGTGGTTGGTGCGCCAGATAAGCCGCTTGAGTTACCAGTCTTTCCATTACTCATGGGTAAGCATATTAATTACAACTAACAATTGTTACATTTGATTTGAGAAGGGATCCAAAGTTGCTCGTTATGTTAATTTGACTTGGTAATTATTATATGAGACTGTTTGTGTATTATTATTATTATTATTATTATTATTATATCATCTTGTGTTTGTTGCCTGTGCATTATAACTGATGAATTTTGTAGTAATAAGTATTATGAAATGACAGGAAGGAAGTTACTGGGTGGTAGTTGTGCTGGAGGCATGAAGGAGACACAAGAAATGATTGACTTTGCAGCCAAACACAACATAACTGCTGACATTGAGACTATTCCAATTGATTATGTGAACACAGCCATGGAACGACTTGTGAAAACAGATGTTAGATACAGATTTGTCATTGATATTGGAAACACATTGAAGTCAAGCTCTTGATTTTTGTTGCCTCTCCGAACAAATTAATTATTTCGCAATCTATGAAATAATCATTGGGATCATGGTATCATAAAATAAACACTTGATATTTATCCATGTGAGCAAAGCTTCATTCAAGAAAATCCTCCATCTGATGTAATACTTTCTTGGGTACGATCTGGTGTCTTTGAAAAGTCAAATTTAGATTGAAAATATTATACATTTGGAGCTAGAAGAATGAATAAATTTATTTTACTGTTAAAATTTTATTTCTTAAATCTAAAAGTATGCAGTGTCATATCATTTAAAATTGTGATATTAGATGCATATTTAAATATTTAATTTGAACTATAAATTAGATCCATATCAAATAGGATCATTTTCCACTACTAAAGACACTGGACAAAATTGGCCTTTATCTTTTTTAAAAAAACAATCCAGAATTTTGTCTCATTTTCCAAACTAATTAGGGAAATGCCTTTCTTTTGAAACTCAACTTTCTCAAAATCGAGTTAAGCCCTATAGTGGCGTTTTAAGGAGCCTATAATGACGTTTTAATGAGCCTATAGTGGCGTTTTGTAACTCGAGCTCCATGAACTCGAGTTATAGGTAAAAAAAAGAAAAAATTGCATTGAACTCGAGTTCATGAAGATCGAGTTACAAAACGCCACTATAGGTCCTTAAAATGTCACTATAGGCTCCTTAAAACGTCATTATAGGCTCCTTAAAACGCTACTATAGGCCTCCAGATTTTTTTTTTTTTTTTTTAACTCAATTTTGAGAAAGTCAAGTTTCAAAAGAGGAGCATTTCCCTAATTAGTTTGGGAAATTGGGCAAAATGCTGAATTGTTTTTTTAAAAAGGGCAAAGGCCAGTTTTTTCCTAAAGACACTATTTGTTTTTATTGTTTTCATAGTAATTCTTCCCAATCAAATGGCAATCTTAAGCTGTGGCATGTGAGGATTCCTTTTTCCAAGGGAGAGGATTCTTACTCAACTTTTTATCCATTAAAAATTTTGTATTAAAGTTAAATAGATGTAACCATGGTTGTCAAAATCGCGATCTGGATCGTAAAATTGCACGATTTTGCAATCCCACCTCACCAAAAAGTTTAAAATCGTAACAAGATCGCAAAAATGGTAGGATCGTATGTAGGATCGTGTAGGATCGCATAGGATCGTAGGATCATATGGGATCCTACCGATCCTACCATTTGGCTTAATTTTTTTTTTTTTAAGTGGGATTAATTTGGGTAAGATAATCCACCTAAACCCACAAGCCCAACGGGTTATTAGAAGCCCCATAATGAATTGAAGTCCCAAATTTACCCCTATGTCAACATAAAATCTCAAAAAAACCTATAGTACTTAAGTTTAACGTTTTCAAAAACAAAACCTAAAATATTTAGATGATGAAATGGGATATGACAATAACAGTGATTAGATTAGAAGAACCTTAGAATGTGAATTCTATTTTGGATTTCATATTTGTAATTAGCTAGTTTACCTTAGATTGAGAATTTTCTTTTGGATTACATATTGTAAATTTGTAGTTAGATAGTTTTTATATGCTAACTAGCCTAACTTATTTTGGATTTGGAACTTAGAATTTGGAAAACATTTTCCATATGTGTAAATAATATTTTGGTACTTAGTTGCTAATTAAACATGTACTGAATTTTTTAGATACATTATGTCAAAAGTTAAATATATTTTGTTTCATTAGAATGACAAAAGAACGATGTAGTGCGTGCAAATTACATTTTATGATGCAATTTTTTTTTTTAATTGATGGATTCATATTTTAGTGATTATATAACATACAAAGTCACTATCAATAGGTTTTTTGCTTAAAATCTGAAAATAGGTAGGATCTTATGATCCACGATCCTACCTACCTCCCACGATCCTACGTAGGATCCCGATTTTGACAATTTTGGATGTAACAACTAAATTAAATGTAATATTAAAAAAAAAAATTGCAAAGGAGGTATGCATAGAAAGCAGGCGAAGGAAAAAAATAGGAATGTTTCTTCATTTAAGAGGTCCACCAATATTATTATGAAATCCATGAAATAATAAGTTTTTTTTTTTTTTTTTTTTTTTTAGAACATCAAATAATAAGTTGAATCACAGTATCACCAAATAAAAAGTTGATGTTTATCCCAAAGGGACCAAGAATCGTGTTTTGTTGATGCCAACCCTACTATAACTCTGATTGCCTACAATTGCTCAATAGTGATCTTGCCCACTATATCTATCATTTATTTGAAAAAAGATACAACTTCTCACCAATAACACAAGTTTTATTAAGCTCAAATTAAAAAAAAAAAAAAATCATTTATACAATGCACAATATCTGTGATTAAAAAAATGCATATATGTAGGTTACAAGAAGTTGCAAGGGCACCCAAAAAAAAAGTAAAAAATAGTGATGCCAAAGCGAATATCACGTTGAACGACTTATTATGTTAGAACCACCTATAACAAAGCAGAACTATGGCACTAAATTTTATATCAGACAAATTATCCTAATATAATCACTACAAAAAACTGGGCCTATAGTGGCGTTTGTAAAACGCCACTATAGGCACTAAAAACGCCACTATAGGCCCATTTTGGCTATAGTAGTGTTTGCTATAGTGGCATTTGTAAACGCCACTATTGTACCGCAACTATAGACCTATAGTGGCGTTTTACAAAAACGCTACTATAGACCTGCCCTATAGTCGCGTTTACAAATGCCACTATAGACCAATTTTTTATTTTTATTTTTTATTTTAAAAAAGGCTATAGCAGCGTTTTAGGACACCGCTATAGGGCAGACCTATAGCAGCGTTGGTTAAACGCCACTATTGTACCGTCACTATAGACCTATAGTGGCGTTTAGAAACGCCACTGTAGACCTATTTTTTTATTTTTAAAAAAGGCTATAGCAGCGTTTAGAACGCCACTATAGGGCAGACAACTCACCCTATAGTGGCGTTCTACAAACGCCACTATAGCCAAAACACCCACAAAAAAAAAAATTTAATTACCAAAAATTGATTTTTGGTAATCAAAAGTTTTTTTTTTTGAATTAATTTTAATTAAATTAAAATTATTAAAATCTTAATTAAATTAAAATTAAAATTAAAGTTGTAATTAAATTAAAAGATACAAAACAAAAAAAACATAAATAAAACAAAATACAAACACTACAACATGCTCACATCCAAAAATTAAAAAAAATAAATAGCAATTCCACCAACGCATTTAGCTGCCATAGACCATCCTGTAAAAAGAAATCATCAAATAGATTTTGAATTTTTCACTACTTTCTTGGTTCTATTAACAAAGATATTATCACAACACTTGAGATCTCTAAACCTATCAATAATAAAAAGCCAAAGAATTCACAAAAATTAATCAAAAATCTCAGAGACCCACAAAGCAAAGTTGACAGCAGATAAGGAATAGACCAAAACAATCATTAAAATTTTTTTAAAAAAAAAATACTTACTTGCAACTATACAACCAATGGCATCAAACACAATAGCATTCTTTCTTCAATCACAAATCCCATAATAGTAGCACCATTTACAAATTTGAAAAAAATTAACTAGTTGCAACACTATCTTCAAATCCAAAACCCACTAACATTAATACCACCACAAATAAAATAGGGGAAATAAAATCAAATAGGAGAGAAAGAGAAAAGAATAAATCCAGGTGTATTGAAAGAAGAGTGAAAGAAGGAAAAAAAAAAGAAACAAAAAAGAAGAAAAAAAAAAGAAAGAACTCTGAAGAAGTAGAGATAAGGGAGAAAAAGAAAGAAAAAAAAGAGAAGAAAGAAGTAGTCTGAAGAAGTGGAGATAAGGGAGAAAAAGAAAGAAAAAAAAGAATAGAAAGAAGAAGTCTGAAGGAGCAACGTGGAGACAAGGTATTGATAAGGTGAGTGGGGGTAGGTGGGGTTAGGTGGGTTTTGAATTTTGAATTTTTTCTGTTTAGTTCTGAATCTTCTGATATAAATATATATATATATATATATATATATATATAAGGTGGGGTTAGGTGGGTTTTGAATTTTGAATTTTAAAGTAAGAAAAAAAAGAATAGAAAGAAGAAGTCTGAAGGAGCAATGTTGAGACAAGGTATTGATAAGGTGAGTGTGGGTAGGTGGGGCTAGGTGGGTTTTGAATTTTGAATTTTTTCTGTTTAATTCTGAATCTTCTGATATAAATAAATATATATATATATATATATCTATATAAATAAGGTGGGGTTAGGTGGGTTTTGAATTTTTTCTGTTTAATTATGAATCTTCTGATATATATATATATATATATATATATAAATGATATGTTCACAACATTTTCACAATATTTTTACAACAAATTTTAAGTGGCAGGTTGTTATTGTTGAGGTAAAAAAGTAATATTAGTGTTAAGTTCAAATTTGAATCAATAACAACTAATCACTTATGATTTGTTGTGAAAATGTTGTAGACGTAATATCTCTCACCACTTATGATTTGTTGTGAAAATGTTGTAAAAATGTTGTAGACGTAGCACCTCTCATATATATATATTTATTTATTTATTTAAATAGACAAATGATATGTTCACAACATTTTTACAACAAATCTTAAGTAGCAGGTTGTTATTGTTTGGGTAAAAAAGTAATCTTAGTGTTAAGTTTAAATTTGAACCAATAACAATTATTCACTTATGATTTTTTGTGAAAATATTATAAAAATGTTGTAAACGTAGCATCTCTCATTTAAATATAAATATATAAAATATATATACATATATATATATATTATTCAAATTTTTTGGAATATGCCATGGAATATTCTAAGCATATTCTATGGCATATTCCATAGTTTTGTTACGCTGAAAACCATTCAGCTAGCTTTTTTATTATTATTATTATTATTATTATTATTATTATTATTATTATTACGGAATATTGTAGAATATGTACTTTTGGACCTATAGTGGTGTTTACCAAACGCCACTATAGGTCCCCTATTTTAATTTTTTTTGCCGGATTCTTTTTCCTATCGATCTTTTTTTTTTTTTTTGTGTGCTGGGCTATAGTGGCGTTTGTCAAACGCCACTATAAGTTCTACTCTTACAAGTGCCTATAGTGGCGGTTGTCAAACGCCACTATAGGTCATACTCTTACAAGGGCCTATTGTGGCGGTTGTCAAACGCCAGTATAGGTTACTTTCTCATCTATTCCTTATTTAAAAAAAAAAAAACCAAACGGAAAAAGAAATAAAAAAAGAAATAAAAAGTGCCTATAGTGGCGTTTGTCAAACGCCACTATAGGTCTTTTACCTCTAGCTCTAATTAAAAATAACCCCTACCGAAATTAAAAAAAAAAAAACTAAAACTAAAATAAAAAGTGCCTATAGTGGCGTTTGTCAAACGCCACTATAGGGCCTTGTGAGACCCAAACTTGTAGTGGCGTTTGTAAAACGCCACTATAGACCCTTGGAAACACTGCTATAGACCAAATTTTTTAAAACGCCACTATAGGACTCCCAGAACACAGCTATAAATATGCCTATAGTAGCGTTTATAGAAAACGCCACTATAGGTTTAGTTTTTTGTAGTGAATAAAATCATCGTAGACAAGATATAAATGGAGGGATCAAAATCACATATCTTAATATGTGTATTTCATTTTCAGAAAGAGTGGAGTAGTTAGCAAGGAAGTTCGAAATTTGTATCCCCAACTAATTTGCAGTTTTGCACTTCCATTTGCTAAGCCAATACGTAACCGCACCCCAAACAGTCCCTCGTTTCTACTTTCTAGTATTATATATAGGTACATTTGAGTACTATATCACACACTTATTAGTCATTACTGACCTAGGGGCATTGCATTACTCTATAACATTCCAATTGCTTCATAGCTGCTTTCTAGAGAAAAAATCAATGGCGAAATCAGCAGAGGTTGAACATCCCAATAAGGCCTTAGCTGGGCAGCCACGGATACTTCTGGCCTCCTCTCTCCCTTCAATTTCTCAAGAAAGACCTCCTTCTCTCAAAAAGAACTTTCAAAACTGAAAATAAAACTGCATGATGCAACTCCGATCCAATATGGAGCAACAAATATATACTAATTAAAGCAAACACTAAAAATTAAACAACAAATTTTTTTGGCGAAACTATACTATTGGTCCCTGAAGTTTACCCTGTGTGCGCAATTGGTCCCTCAAGTTTGAAGCAAGCACAATTAGTCCCTTAAGTTTTAAAACTGAGTTGTATTGGTCTTTTTACTAACTGTTGTTAACAGTGTTACTTACAAGGCTAACAGAACAATGACTTGGCATTTTTTAAAATGATGTGGCATGTTTTTAATTAAAAATTACTCTTAAGTGATTTTACCCTCTCTCAGACGTTACTCTTTCTTTCTTTCTCCCTCTCTCTTAGATCAACAAAAAATGTTTGCTTCCCATACGTTTTGATTTTTTTCATTTTTTGTGAAGAAATGGGTATTGCATCTGCAAACCTTCTCCCTCTCTCTCAAATCGACAGTGTTGTGGATTCGGTGGTTTGCTCTCTTTCTCCCTCTCTATCAGATCAGTGGCTTGGTTTTGTTCCGTGGAGATCGGCGGTGCTATGGTGGTGGGTTTGGTATGGGTATTTTGCGTGGTGGGTCTATGGTGGTCTGTGGTGGTGCTGGTTTACTGGGTCTATGATTTTTTTTGGCGGTGGGTTTACTAGTGGTGGTGGTGTGTAGTGCAGCAGTGGTGGAGTGGGGTTGCTGGGGTTTCCTTTTTTGCCTTGATTTTTTGTTGTGGGTATTGTGGCTGATTTTTTGTTGTGGGATGTGTGGGTTTGATGGTGGTGGTAGTGGGGATGGGTTCGCTATGGTGGAGGTGGCTATGGTTTTTGGTCGAATTTGGGGTCTATAGGTCGAATTTGGGTGGTTTGGATCAGATTTAGTGGCGTTTGGGTGGTTGAGTTTTGGTGGAAGGTGTTGACTGTTGATAGGAATTTAAAATATCAGATTTGTATTTAATCCAGTCAATATGATTTTTCAATTTCATATCTAACGTGAAAACTTTTTTTTTTTTTTAATTTTAATTAAAAACATGCCACATCATTTAAAAAAATGCCAAGTCATTGTTCCATTAGCCACGTAAATAACACCGTTAACAGCAGTTAGTAAAAGGACCAATACAACTCAGTTTTAAAACTTAAGAGACTAATTGTGCTCGCTTCAAACTTGAGAGACCAATTGCGCACATAGGATAAACTTTAGGGACCAATAGTGTAGTTTCGCTATTTTTTTTTTTTTTTTTTTTTTTCCAGTTCATTAGTTGTGTTGCACACGCATTAATTATTTCAACAATTTCCTTTATACCTATCTCTAAATTTGGTCCAATGGATCCAAAAATTGCTCAATATACTTTAATGTTATGCTTTCCATATCTATAGGCTTGGATATTACCTTTTCATTTAGCAAGGTTTTTCGACAACTAAAAAGATGCATTTAGTGTAACTTCATAATAGTATCCAACTCATCAAAGAATTGATACTCAACTTAATATCATAAATTTTCAAATTTTTTATCCCTATATATATACAAATTATATCATATCAAAACACTAAATTTGTGCAATTCATTCAAAACTAAAATACTAATATCAGCTGGAGGGACATTAAGAAAGATAATACCACAAATCATTAAATTAAGAATTTAAAAATAATAATTTTACTTTTTATCATATATATTTTTAAATAAATTTGGATTTAGAATAATTACTCTCAACCCAAACCTATCTTTTACCATTCTTAAGTAAGTACATCGAAATTGATTGAATTGGACCAAAATAATCTGAATGAATCAAATGGACCAACTTTGATCGAAGTGGCCCGAATGGACTAAAATGAACTGAACGGACCGAACAATATTGAAGTAGACGAAATGGACTGAACGGACTGAAATAGACCAAAGTGAACCGCCATAGACCAAACTAGACCAAAGTTTACCAAATTGACTGAACTGAACTAAACTGATGTAATGGACTGAAATTTACTAAATTGGACCAAATCATAAGCTATATCACCATTTTTTTCTTGTTGATTTGTTCTTCGAATTTTTTAATAATATATAGCCATTCAAGTTTGATGGGTAGAGGAAGGGCTGAAAGAGAGGAAGAGACAATGAATTGATGTAAGATTAATGATCAAAGAAAAGGAAAAGTGTGAAAGGAGTTCTTTCTAAATTGAAGTAGATGAATATGTAAAGATAAAACTATTTAAGGTATTATTAAAAAACACCTTCCAAGATGCAGCTACACAACAAATCAATAAAATAATGGTAACATGGCCAATGACGCGGCTAAATTTTGAATTTTAGATATTATATAGATAGATTACGAAGTGAGAGTAAGGAAGTTACTGGGTGGTAGTTGCACTAAAGGCACGAAGGAGACACGAGCGATGATTGATTTTGCCGCCAAACACAACATAACAATTGACATGGAGGTTATTCCATATGTGAACACTGCAATGGAACGAAACGACTTGTGAAAGCAGATATCAGATACCGAGTTGTCATTGATATTGGGAACACATTAAAGTCAAGCTCTTGATTTTCACTGCTTTTTTAGTATGGCTCATTAGTGAGGTAGGGATACCTTCTAGTTGATTAAGTTGTCTTCTGGTATCTTCTAGACTATAGTCTTTGTTTTACTGTCTACTGAATATTTCTTCCTCATAGTGACGCAAAGATGTAATAGGTTGCATTTGTGATAAATGAAAGATGAAGTGATTTTTGTCCCATGCAATCTCTTCCCTTTTTCAAATTGAAATATGTTTTCTAGAGCATTCACAGTAAAGTAACGAAAATAACTAAAAAGGCGTCGTACTTAAAAAAATTTTAACACTCAATTAACTATCTCTAGCAGCTCAAATAACACGGGTATGAAGGCAATCTGGAAGATTAGATGGCGTCTGAACTGCCCAAATAAAATAAAGCATCTATTGTGGAGGGCGTGTAAAAACATCCTTCCCACAAAGCTCAAGTTGAAGGAAAGGGGAATTGGGGAAGATGACAGCTGTGATATATGTGAACAGAGTGAATCCTCGGGTCATGCCTTGTGGAGTTGCAAAGTTGCTGAGGCAGTGTGGAGCAATACAAAGCTTAAGCTGCCTTACTTTCAAGACCCTCCAAGAGACTTCATTGATATAGTTTGGGCAATCAATGACACACACCCTGGCATCAATTGGGATCTGTTTGCAGCGACAGTATGGAGCTTGTGGAACAATAGGAACAATATGCGTCATGGAGGACAAAGTAAGAGACATGATGTGATTGTGAGGGAGGTAGCTGCATATTTGAAGGAAGTTCAGGAGGTCAAGCAGATCCAAGAAAGAACCCCCATTCCTGCAAAACCTCCTTGGTCCCCTCCCAATCGGGGATGGTATAAAGTTAACACGGATGGAGCTATTTTTGAAGACTTGAGGTGTTGTGGGATTGGGGTGGTCATTAGGAACGAGAGGGGTCAACTGATGGGTGCTGTGAGTAAGAAGCTAGAGCTGCCTTTGGGTGCATTGGAAGCTGAAGCTAAAGCTTTGGAGGAGGGAATGCTACTTGCCTGGGACTTGGGGCTGAAAGAGATCATCATTGAATGTGACTCAGAGCTGGTGGTGAAGGCCCTTGGTGAACAAAGTTTGCTGCAGAATTCCATCCAGAAAGTAATTGAAGGGGTAAAAGAGGGGCTGAAATGTTTTAAGGCATGGAGAGTGACACACATCCGCAGGAGTAGGAATACTACTGCTCATATCATGCCTAGGAATGCCAAGATGTTGAATCATTGTAATATTTGGGTGGAGGATACTCCACCCATAATAGCTGATCAACTTCAACGTGATGTAACCTGTTTGAACTCTATTTCTTTTAATGAAAACTAGTTACATGTTGTTTATCAAAAAAAAAAAAAAAAAAACTAGTTACATCTCTAGCAGCTCATTGTAATTGAACGTTATAAAATAATAATGTAATTTATTCAACCACGCGTACCTCTCCTTTCTTTTCTCTCTATTTTGCTTCTTCCCTGTTTCTAAAATTTTCTTTCACCCACGCTTGACACCCAGCCTCTCTCCCCTTCTCCCTGTTATCTAAAATCAAATCTCTCATCCAAAATGCCTCTCTTCTCCTCTCTCTTACTTGTCTCTCCCTCTCTCTCACCATGGTTCTTGGTGGTTCAGTGGTCCGATTTTGGTTGGTTCTTCAGTGGTCCGATAGGATTTTTGGTGGTCTGTGCTTTAGTGGGTATTTGGTGGTTTGATCTGATTATCAGTGGTTTGTTTTTCATGGGTCCGATTGAGTGGCCGACGATGGTTGGTGTTCTTGTTTTTTTTTTTTTTCTTTTCTTTTCCTGACTAGTGGTGGTGATGCGGTTGTGGGTTTGAGTTTGTGATTTTGGTGGTTGGGGGTTGAGGTTGTGGGTGGTGATGACGGTGACAATGTTGGCTATGGCGGTGGTTGAGTGGCTGGTTGTTGAATGGGTTTCGCGGCTAGTGGGTTGATTGGTGGAGTTGGTCTTTTTTTTAATTTTTTTTCGGTGATGGTGGCTGGCGGTGGCTGACAATGGGTTGTGGGTTCTTGTTTTATGTTTTTTTTTTTAACCAATGGTGGTGGTTGGTGGCAGCAGTGGCTGTGGACAGCAGCAAAGAGAAAGAGATGGTGGCAATAGGTGTGTGTAATAGAGAAGAAAAAGAGATGGAGAAGAAGATAGAGAAAGTGGGGAGAGTAAGCATAAAAAAAAAATAAAAAAAAATAAAATAAATAAATAAATAATATTTAAATGAAATGGTAAAAAGAAAAAACTTTAATTTAGAGTGTATTGTAAAGTGAGGGGTCAATATAGATAAAGTAAGTTTTTAAAGTGCTGATACACATCGGCCTCAACAAACTAACTTGAGGTTAAAAAAGTAACTAAATATCACAAAAAAAAAAAAAAAATACTCACGCATGAGTCTCAACAAACTACTATAAAAATTTAGGCCTCATTTGGTAGAGTTGTTAAATAATTTATTTTCAGTTTTTAAACAACATTATACACATTTCCACATACTTTTTCACCCACACGTATTTCAAAAAATTACAAACAATATTACTCAAACTCTCCTACCAAACAAGCCCTTAACATTTAATTTTGAGTCGCTACATCCAGCGAGACGCTGTGTCTCGCTACTACTAAAAATCAATTTGTTTTTTCCTTCTCTTTCTCTTCTACCCACTGACTCCTCTCTCTCCTCTCCCTACTGGCTTTTCTCTCCTCTCTCTCTCGTCACCTGACTCTCTAGGTTGGGTCCAACAGTGGGTGTGGTGGTTGGCAACGGTGGTTGGGTCTGGCAGTGGCTGGGTTTTAGCTGGGAGTTGGTTGGGTCCGACGGTGTCTGGATTTTTATGGGATGGTGCTGAGTTTATATCAGCGTGGATGGGTCTATTACACGAGGTTTTGGGTTATTTTGGGGTGGTTGCTGGGTTTTGTAGGTTGAGGCAACGATTGCAGAGTTGTGGTGGTTGGGTTTTGTGGGTTGCAGGTTGTGTAGGGCTATTGTGGGTTTTTTGGGCTGTAATAGCAGTGGAGCTCAATCCCAAAAAATGGCGGCTCAGGAAGCTCTAGTGGAGGCACTTTTGCAGCCTAAAAATTTGAACTTGCAGCACATTATTATGCTCACAGATGCTATGAGTCAAGGATAAAGTATAAGATCAAGATGTTAGTTATTCCTATAGTGATATTGTCTCAGCGGCGGCTCTAGGAATTTCTTTTAGGATGGTCTAAAAAATTTAAATTACCATAATATTTTTATTGGTACCATTTTTTAAAGAAAAATGAAATTAGAAATTATTTTTATTGAATAGATTGAACGGGTTACAAATTTTATCCCTTTGTTTTATATAGGCTTTCTGTTGAATAATTTTTTCACTTGTCGTTGCTTGGTCTTGTCTTGTTTTTGTTTGGTTTATGTTTGTTGTTATTTGAGCAATTTTTTTTTTTTTTTTGAGAGAGTTTCAATCTATGGCGTCCGTTCCTGATGATAGCTCTTTATCATTAGACCAAGACACTAATCAGTTTTTGGTGTAAGCGGAGATTGAACCCCAGATCTCTTATACAATCATTAGAGACTTTACCAATTGAACTAATTGGAACCCACTATTTGAGCAAATATTTATTGTTGTTATTTAAGCTTTAAAAAAAAAAAAAAACAAGGATTAAGAATTATGTTTGAAGGCAGAATTAATTTTGGAGTAATGCTACGTTCACAACATTTTTATAATAAATCTTATGCAAAAAGCTGTTATTAGTGGGTAAAAAAATAATATTAGTATTTGAGCCAAATTAGAATCAGTAACAGCTTGCTGCATTAGATTTGTTGTAAAATTATTGTCAAAATGTTGTAAATGTAGTAGCGCTACTCATATTTTTTGTTGAACCCAAAATTTTGTAATTCTCAAGTCAGGTGTTCAAAATTTTTATTAAGGTAGTCACAATAGGTTAGTTTAGCATATAATATTTTTTTGGCAAGTGCATATATACATTTTTTTGCAAGTCAGAGTGGTCATGTGACCACCCTAGCTTGCATGTAGAGCTGCCATTGTATTGTCTAATGTTTTTGGAATGACTTCTACTGCCACTAAAATGCCTATTCATCAACACTGGTACATCCGGAATTTTGCTTAATGATATTATCAAAAAAAAATCCAGATGGGTGGTGGTAAACTTTGGGGTTTAAAATGTGAATATGAAAAAATAATATTTGATTAAAATAGTGATGTAGTATTGAAATTGATGTATGACTATAAAAAAATATAGATAGTTAAACTAGAGAAAGTGGATTTTTTTGGGTAGTTTAGCTAAATATTTAAGGAGACTGATGTAAATGCTCTAAAAGCTAATTTTTTTAGCTTCTTTGCTGTGAATACTCTAAGTACCACTACCATTGAGTTCTTATTTTCTCTCTACATTTCTCCCAAATTTGGGGAGATTCTATTTTGGTGGGTCCAGGGAAAAAACATCTGGACTCCACCAATTTTCTCTCCCAACCAAACAACACAAAAAATGATTCTCTCATATTTTCTCTTCTCCTTTTTCCATTCTCCCTCAAATCTCCCCAACTAAATGGACTGTAAGAGTAAAGAGTGAGGGTTTGTGAGTTGTCAGTCTCTCTCGTTATGGCAATGTTTACACAATAAAACTTCTTTTAAAGAAAAAACAAAGGCTCCAATAGACATTTAGGGTAATTTTAAGCAGCAAAATGAAGTCATTGATCTGCATTTCATCCTTTTATTTTCTCCCTTTGTTGCTCATTTTTATTTATTTTTTGCTTTGGGATGATATTTTAATTTAAGTAATAAATTGATTTTTTTTTTTTTTTTTGGGAAGGAAATAGGCAAATAGCTACTGTGGGGACAAAGGCCCAGAACCATACATTTTAGGCTATGGGCTTAATCCGAAGAGATTCATGGGCCGAGCAGAGCTGCACTTATTAGATGTTCTATTTCAAAAGATTCATACGTGGGAAACAAAAGAAATTTGATCCAAGGAGGATCTCGTCCTCGGGTGAGAGGAGTATAGTTCAAGTGTGTATCCCATCGATTGGAGTGACCTTCCTAGAAGCTCCGATGATAGAGATGGCCTTTGTGAACTTACTGGAAAGGAAGAGATCCGAAAATATCTGAAGAAAAGCTGCTACCACCACATTAAATGCCCTGTAGCTACTTTTCTCGCCGCATTTATGTGGAGAACACCTCTGAACACTGCTACCTAAGCTATTACAACTCACAGGGAAGCCAAAGAAGATATCTGATGGGACAATTAATCAAGTAACGTCTTAGATGAGTGACAAGTGTAAGGTTAGGATGACTAGAGGGGAACTATATAATGTAACAGACTCTCCATGAGAGGGGGGAGATTTTTTGAGAAAAAGAATGTAAATTATATGATACGAAGTCTCCTCGGATTGAACTAAGAACATCTTTATCCAAAAACATGTTAAACGCTGTCCACGCCATTCATACCTAATTCTTTAACCCACTCTCTACAAATTTATTGTATTGGGCTTATTGGGCCCAAGTCCTACACGTTTTGGGCTTAAGGCTACAATTTGTGACCCTACAATTGGTGCCGTCTGTGGGAAGAATTTGTGTAATCGTGAGTGCGACGTTTGACCATGGTAGGATCAGGTCCCCATCAGCAAGAGTCTAGGGGCTCCCGTTAACAAGATGCCTTCCATAATCTCGAGCGTAGAAGAGATAGAAAGGGTAGCCTGCATACCACACAGACTAGCAGAAGTCGCCCTCAAATAGGGAATCACTTCCCTCAGGGGCAAAGTAACAGAGCCATGCAAAAGGAAATTGATGATTTAAAGCAGAAGCTATGCCATGCACACCAACGACGAACTCCTTCCAGTTCTAGCGTTTCCTCCAATGATGAAGAGGATATCACTTATGGACTCAGGTCTAGGACACCACCAAGTGAGTCTTTTTCCTACGATGAAGAACACATCCACAAGCGGAGACGTAAAAGCCCACCTTTTAAGGGCTTGGGAAATGACGCCATGAGCAAGTCGTTGAATCAAATCTCTAAATCACTCTTCACACGTCGGATCGAGGGGGCAGAACTTCCTCGGCGATTCCATCAGCCCACTTTCACTACTTACAACGGCCGAACAGATCCAGTAGAGCACGTGAACCAGTTCAACCAGAAAATGGATGTCCACTCTAGAGACGAAGCTTTGATGTGCAAGGTTTTTCCCTCCAGTTTGGGACCCGTGGCCATGAGGTGGTTTGATGGGTTGAAGGCTAATTCCATAGGCTCCTTTAAGGAACTTACCCAGGCTTTTGGCTCTCGTTTTATCACATGCAGCAGGGTACCTCGTCCTTTGGACTCATTACTATGTCTGTCCATGCGGAAGGGGGAGACCCTGAAAACGTACTTGGACAGATATTGGGAGATGTACAACGAGATAGATAGTGACTTTGAAGACGTGGCCATCAATACTTTTAAAGGCGGCCTTCCTACCAAGCACGGTTTAAGGAAGTCCCTCACTGGTAAACCTGTTACTAGCATGCGCCAGCTTATAGATCGGATAAGTAAGTACAAGAGAGTTGAAGAAAACCAGCAGCAAGGAAAGGGTAAAGCAAAAGTTATCCCTTAAGAGCAAAGGGATTTCAGGTCAGACCGATTCAATAACAATCGGCCTCGGAGAAAGTTCGCTGGGCAGTTAGACTCTGCCAACACCCAAGCAGTCAACGCGGTATTTCGAGAACCAGTGTATCAGATTTTGGAAAAAATTAAGAACGAATCATTCTTTAAATGGCCGAACAAAATGGCGGGGAACCCCTTGAGGTGTAACCAAAACCTTTATTGCCAGTACCATCAAGATCAAGGACATACTACTGAAGATTGCAGAAATTTATGAGACCATTTGGACCAGCTGGTCCGAGAAGGAAGGTTGAAGGAGCTATTGCATCATTCTAGCAGCCAAGCAAGACAGGCTGGGTTTGATTCTAGAAGAGGAGCTTCCTCAGGACCCCCCTTGGAAACGATAAATGTCATCTTCGCTGCTCTAAGGAGAACAGGATCCTGTCCGTTCAGAGTAATGTCTATGGCTCGGCTACTTGCCGAGGACAATAATCTAGAGTCAAAAAGAACCAAGATGGAAATCCAACCAGTTCTAGATTTTTCAAACGAGGACAAAGTCGGAACTATCTAACCCCATAACGATGCCTTGGTGGTTACACTTAGGATAGGTGGGTATGATGTGAAGAAGGTGTTGGTGGATCAAGGGAGTGTTGTGGAGGTTATGTATCCCGACCTATTTAAGGGTTTGGGATTGAAACCCGAGGATCTAACCGCCTATGATTCCCCTCTGGTAAGTTTCAAGGGAAGAACCATTATGCCAAAAGGTCAGATTAGGCTACCTGTACAGACCGGTCCTGAAGTGGTGGAGGTGGATTTCATTGTGGTGGACGTTTATTCACCTTATACGGCCATTGTAGCCAGACCTTGGCTTCACACTCTGGGGGCTGTCTCCTCTACTTTGCACCAAAGGGTGAAGTATCCGTCCGAGGGTTAGGTCAGGGAGATCCTCGGAAGCCAGTCTATGGCTAGACAATGCTTGGTGGCTGCCATTTCTCATCAACCCGAGGTTGAATCATCGATAGCTGCTGAGGGAAGTTCATAGCAATTAAAAACTCCAGAGTTTCCTATCAACGGGCCGTTCGAGAAGGCAAAATGCGATGACTTAGAGAAAATCACTATAGGGGATGATCCGGAGAAATATTTTCAGGTCGGGTCCTAGTTGCCTTCTCACGAGAGGGAGGAGTTGATAGAATTTCTTAAGAAGAACGTTGATGTATTCGCCTAGAGCGCTTATGAGGCCCCGGGGGTGGATCCGACCTTTATCTATCATCACTTAAACGTTAACCCATCCATTACTCCAAAAAAGCAACCACCTCGACGCCCATCCAAGGAGCATGTAGATGCTGTTAGGGAAGATGTGAGGAAGCTTAAGCAAGCAGGAGCTATCAAGGAAGTGTTTTACCCTGAATGGCTAGCTAATACTGTGGTGGTAAAGAAGAAGAATGGCAAGTGGCGAGTGTGTGTGAACTTTACAGATCTAAATAAAGCCTGCCCAAAAGATCCTTTCCCCATGCCACGAATAGATCAATTGGTGGATGTGACAGTGGGTCATCCTCGGATGAGCTTTTTAGACGCCTTTCAAGGATACCACCAAATACCCTTAGCCTCGAAAGACCAAGAGAGGACCGCTTTTGTCACCCCCATTGGAAACTACCATTACAAGGTGAAGCCTTTCGGTCTAAAAAACGCAGGATCAACCTATCAAAGGATGATGACGAGAATGTTCGAGCCTCAATTAGGGAGAAGCATCGAGGTTTACATAGACGACATGGTGGTGAAGAGTAAGGTGGTGTCCGAACACGTTGACGACCTCGGAAGCATCTTTGAAATTTTGAGGAAACACAAGTTGCGCCTAAACGCTTCCAAGTGCTCGTTTGGTGTAGGATCAGGCAAGTTCTTGGGATACATGGTAACTTACAAGGGAATCGAGGTCAATCCTGATCAAATAAAGGCGATTAACAATCTACAATCTCTTCGGAATCCCAAAGAAGTCCAAAAGCTTACCGGTATGACTGCTGCCTTGAATCGGTTCATCTCTCGATCAGCAGATAGATGCCGACCATTCTTCCTCTTGATGAATAAGTGGAAGGGATTCGAATGGACCGAGGAGTGCGCTAGGGCATTCCAGCAGCTTAAGGAGTATCTTTCTCGGCCTCCCATCATGTCCAGTCCTCAGGGGGATGAGGTTCTGTTTGCCTACATCGCCGTGGCCCCTCACGCCGTAAGTCCGGTGTTGATCCGGGTTGACGGTGGCATGCAACGGCCAGTTTACTATGTTAGCAAGTCGTTACATGAGGCCGAGGTGAGCTACTTACCACTGGAGAAAGCCATCTTGGCTGTGGTACATGGTACGCGGAAGCTTCCCCATTACTTTCAGGCACACACTGTCATCGTCTTGACTCAACTCTTACTCAAGGCTGTACTTCGGAGTGCTGACTACACGAGTAGGATTGCTAAATGGTGCACGATTCTAGGGGCTTTTGACATTAAATACATGCCTCGCACCTCTATCAAAAGCCAGGTCCTCACAGACCTAGTAGCCGAATTTGCTGAAACCCCATTAGAAAATGTGCCAGCACCGCAGCACATGGATGAAAAATCGGTTGGCATCATCTCCCTGCAAGAATCTCTATGCTGGAAAGTGTATGTAGATGGTGCAGCAAATCAAAGAGGCTTCGGAATGGGGCTAGTCCTGGTCTCTCCTAAACAACTCATGATAGAGAAATCGTTGAGATTGGGTTTCTCGACCACTAATAATGAGGCCGAGTACGAAGCTTTACTGGAAGGAATGTCCATGGTTCAGAGAATGGGGGGAAAAGAAGTAAAGATATTTTCAGACTCCAGATTAGTTGTTGGTCAAGTAAAGGGCGAATTAGAAGTAAGGAATGAAAGAATGCAAAAGTATTTAAGTCAGGTTAAACATTTGCAGTCAAAATTTGAATCATTCAGTCTGCTGCATATCCCTAGAAGCCGTAACACACATGCAGATTCCCTTGCTACACTTGCAACCTCCTCGGCACAGAGCTTGCCACGAGTTATCCTCGTAGAAGACTTATACAAGCCCACGGAAGCAGGAGGGAAGTTGACCCAGATTTGCCAAGTCCGAGTGGGACCTAGCTGGATGGACCCCATTGTACTATTTTTGAGAGAAGACCTTTTGCCAGAAAGTAAATTGGAAGCTGAAAAAGTACGGAGAAAAGCACCTCGCTTCTGGTTGTCCGATGATCAAAAGTTGTACAAGCGCTCCTTTTCTAGACCATATCTACTATGTATTCACCCTGAAATATCAGAATTAATCCTTGAGGAGTTACACGAGGGGATTTGTGGGAGCCACACTGGAGGCAAGTCTTTATCTCATAGGGCCATCACGCAAGGCTACTGGTGGCCAAATATGTAAAGAGAAGCACATGAGTACGTAAAGAAGTGCGACCAATGCCAAAAATTCGCACCAAACATACACCAACCATGAGGGATCCTCAATCCGCTAACCAGCCCTTGGCCATTTGCTCAATGAGGCTTAGATATTGTCGAGCCTTTTCCCAAAGCAACAGGGAATAAGAGATATCTGCTGGTCGGTACCGACTATTTTACTAAGTGGGTTGAAGCCGAGTCTCTATCAAACATCAGAGATGTGGACATTAAGAAATTTATCTAGAAAAGCATCGTCACTCGGTTCGGGGTCCCTCACACTCTTATCTCGGACAATGGTCTTCAGTTTAATAGTAAGGCCTTCAGGAGATACTGCGGCGAATTGGGAATTACGAATAGATATTCTACCCTTACTTATCCCCAGGGGAATGGGCAAGCTGAGGTTGTTAACAAAGTCATAGTAAACGGACTGAAAAAGAGGTTAGATGATGCAAAATGGAGATGGGTGGAAGAGCTGCCGCATGTCCTGTGGGCATATCGAACCACATCTCGCAGGTCAACAGGGGAGACCCCATTTTCAATGACTTATGGTGCCGAAGCTGTCATTCCCTTGGAAACAGGGTTTCCAATGCTAAAAAGCAGTTCGTTCAATTCGAATAATAATGATAAGCTGCTGGAAAGAAGTTTAGATTTTGTTGAAGAAAGAAGAGAAAGAGCAATGGTCCCATTGGCGTACTACTAACACCAGCTAAATCGAGGTTATGATGCCAAAGTAAAGCTAATGCCACTAGCGCCTAGTGACTTGGTATTGAGGAAAGTTTTAGGCACTGCAAAAAACCCAGCATCGGGAAAACTAGGACCCAATTGGGAAGGACTGTATCGCATCACCTCGGAAGCAGGTATAAGAGCATATTTTCTGGAGGATTTAGATGAGCATGTAATACCGCGCCCTTGGAATGTAAACAACCTGAAAATGTATTATTATTAATAAGAGCTTCTTTTATAATTAATTTCTAATGTTGTGTGATGATATGGTAATCTCTATTAAATCAGTTTTTATTAAAGTGTTCCAAAAATTCTAAGTCATACCAGGTCTCTAACCATATACTTAGGTGAAATTAATACACTTATATTTGTTATAAAGGTGTTTAAACAGAACCTTAGTCATGCCTGATGTCCTCGGACCAGATGGTTTGGGGAAATTAATACACTTATGTTTGTTATAAAGGTGTTTAAACAGAACCTTAGTCATGCCTGATGTCCTCGGACCAGATGTTTTGGGAAAATTAATACACTTATGTTTGTTATAAAGGTGTTTAAACAGAACCTCAGTCATACCTGATGTCCTCGGACCTGATGCTTTGGGAAAATTAATACACTTTTGTTTGTTATAAAGGTGTTTAAACAGAACCTTAGTCATGCCTGATATCCTCGGACCAAATGCTTTGGGGAAATTAATACACTTATGTTTGTTATAAAGGTGTTTAAACAGAACCTTAGTCATGCCTGATGTCCTCGGACCAGATGCTTTAGGGAAATTAATACACTTATGTTTGTTATAAAGGTGTTTAAACAGAACCTTAGTCATGCCTGATGTTCGAGGTTTTGGGGAAATTAACACACTTATGTTTGTTATAAAGGTGTTTAAACAGAACCTTAGTCATGCCTGATGTCCTCGAACCAGATGCTTTAGGGAAATTAATACACTTATGTTTGTTATAAAAGTGTTTAAACAGAACCTTAGTCATGCCTGATGTCCTCGAACCAGATGCTTGGATGAAATTAAAGCTAAAAGACATCTTTTGTAAAGTGTTAAAACTCACACCCTTAAGGGAAGTTAATAGACAATGATATTTTATCAAAACGTTTAAACGAGTCCTAAGTCATGACAGGGCCCTTGGATCATATACAATTGAATTAATTCCCTGGTATCTTTTATAAAGTATTAAACAGATCTTAAGTTACAACAAATCTTTTCTGTTAGCCTTCGGCATAGAAAGGTCAGTTCTTGAAGTAAGAGCATGATAGGCCCGTCCGTTACAAGTATTTTATCAAATGCCTTAGCTTGCGGATAGTAAGTCATCATTAATTTTTAATAAAGGCAAACGGCAGCTATGCAAGCAAAAGTAGAGATACAAGAGGTAGGAAGGAAAAGTCTATTCTTTAATTGAAAATAAATACATCATACATATTGGCAAAATCTACCTGAAAGAAAACTCAATAAAATAAAAAATAAAATAAATAAAAATAAAAAAACAACAACGACAACAACAACAACAGAAAACAAAACAAATCCTATAACTACTTCTTCAAGGGTTGAGAAACCTTCTCGGGACCAATGGCTTTATTCTTAGCATCCCCAACGTCAAATCTTGACTCAGCTGCTTTGGCTTGGGAAACGACGTCCTTTATGGTAAGGGAATCCTCGGCGGATTTATCTTTGGCCGAGGGTAAGACCTCCATACCCTTCCCAACAACTTTTTTGGAAGCCTCAGCAGCTATGGTAGGAGCATTTATGTCAACTATCTGCTCAGGAGGAGGGAGGAGTATAGCAGTGGCTGGAGGAGGGCTGGCTGGGATCTCTCTAATATGTTCAGGAAAGAACACGTTCTCAGGTTTGCTCAACTCGAAATCAGCAGAAACCCCTGTACGATTAAGTGCTTCTACCCAAGACTTAGTGCAATAATCTCTGCACACTTCAGCTACCTCCTCAGTCAGCCTCTCTTCCATTTCTCCTACCCCACGCTCATAGGCCGCTTCCTCCGCAATCTTAGCAGCTTCCATTGCTATTATTGCTGCCTCTTTAGCTTTCTGCAATTCGGCTTTCAGACTTAGAACGGTTGCTTTCTCGGTAGCCAGATTTAGCTGGGTTGTGTAAAGCAGTTTGCACTAGTCCTCGGCTTGGGCCTCAGCATTTTTCAGTCCTGCTTTGGCACTTGAGCATTCGCGCTCTGAAACCTTCAGCCTCTCGGCCAGCTGTGTTTTTTCCTCTTTCAGGTTCCCGAGAGTTTTCTCAACTTCGCGCTGAGAATGGGACTCAGCTTCATATCTGTTATGGGCGTTTCGAACCCACTCTTCGGGCATATAAACTTACTGAGTGACCTGTATAACAATAGCAAAGGGGTCATGCGTGTGAAAATAAGTGTAATAACATTGATAAGAGTAATAGCTTCTTAACGTTTAATCTTTAAAACAAAGTTAGCTTACCAGGGCGAGATCCCTCTTCAATGACATGAAAAGCTCGGGTTGCCTGGTGCGTCTGAGAGCCTTCATATCCCGTGGGAGTAGGAGGGGTTGCTCTAAAGCCTGAGCAAGATGAGCCACGTGACTTCTCTGAGACTCCCTGATAGTGGCATCCTAGGAAATTTGGGCTCCATCCAATTCTGTCCGTGGGGCCCAAGGGCGCTGTTGTCGGCGCACTTCAGCATCTTCCCTACTGTCAACAGAGCTGGCCCTATTGTCCTTCGGATCTTTGGTTTTCTGTTGTTTAGGGCCCTTCGATGGGATCACCTCACCTTCTTCTATCTCCTATATTGTTCTCTTCTTCTTCAAATCCGGGGCGGCATGTAGTCCGAGATTAGCAGGAAGAGGAGGAGGAGGTGGTAGATTGACAGGAGTCTGGGTCTGGGATATGCCTTTCGAGGTTCACTTTTTGCCCCTATTGGATACTAAGCATTTTAGAGATGGCCTTCCTTTCGAGCTCATCTCTCCTTTTTCTTCTGAACTTGTATCAACCCGGGTAATAACTAATTTAGGCTGAATAGCTACGAAAAGTCTGTCGAATTCGGTCGCAGAGTCCGAGAGCTGCACAGGCCTTTCTGGTATGCCTTCTTCTCCTTCAAAGCGAAACTGGTCTATTTTTTCTTCTAATGACAGCCGCGAGGAGGCGATTTCCTCTTCTTCTGCAGCTTCTGATCCGAGCGGGACTTGTTGCAATGGTATTACAAGCTGATGAGGGATTTGAGGGATTGGTAGTCTGACTGAAGGAAGATCGTCTCGGGCCAGAAAGTATGGTTTTGACACGTCGATACAGTTGATCCGAGGATCACCAGCTCTGATGGTGTGACCGATTTCTTGAAAGATCCTCGAAATGGGATCAAAATCTAGGATCAGGTGAACAGCTCGTAGTTGTCGGTCCTCACTCGCAAAAATTTCTTACCGAAGAAGATAGTTGAGGGCCACCACGTTGGTAAGACTGAGCCGAGGAGCAACAAGCCTCCTATCTGCAGAAATAACCAGGAAACCAGTTACAGTTAGACGATTAACGTCCACTATCAAAGGAAATTATAATGGGAAACATGGGTGGGGGTTAAAAATCTAAATCCTATGCTAAGGGATCTAACTCTAAGGTATCCCACCTGTCTCTCTCTCCCGAGTTGGGCAGGGTTGACCATCGTGCCATGCCCCTGAAGTGATGAGGTAGTCATCTTTCATCCCTTTGTTGGACTTGGGGAGGCACGAGATGAGCCTGACAATGGACGACCTAGATTTGAGGTAAAACCCTTCGTCGGTTTGTGAGTGGCACTCGTACAGATGAACCACGTCGTGCCATGTGAGGCCCAAGTGAAGATGCTGGTTAAGGGCATCAATGCAACCTAGAATCCTAAACATATTAGGTGCACACTGATGAGGGCATAGCTTATGGTTAATAAGGTATTCTCGGGTTATCCCACCCAAAGGAAGGGTCATTCCCCCTTCTATGAAGGCTATTATAGGAATGACCACTTCTCCTGCCTCTCTAGGTAGAACGATTTGTTCTGAGGAACAATATCGCAGGCCAACTGCCTGAGGTATATGGTATTTTTGTTTAAAAGCTTCTATTTTTGCGGGGGAATCTACTAAACGCTCGAATCTACCAATTTTTACAACCTAAGACGAAGTGGTTGAATTTTGAAAATAAGGAAGTAAGAACTGGCAGGCCGAGGAGAAAGGCCGAGAAGAAAAATGCAAATATAAAGAGCTAAAAACTTACGGGAGCATGTACGTTAATCTCTGAAGCTTTCTAGGAAAACCTTTGAAGACTTCTTACAAGAAATAGCGACAGAAATTCAGGAATTTGGGGTATTTTAAGAGAAGGAGCGTTGGAATTCTCTGGAGCGCTTAAAGATTTCTTTGAAGAAGAAGACAAATGGTTTCTCTCAAGGCTTTATATTAAGGGGGAGAGAGAGGAGAAGTTATCCCGCTCAAAATTCTAAGGAAAATATCAGCCGTTGGATCTGCGCATTGACGTTGGATGCAGGGAACAAGACGCCTCCTAGAGTAATTAATAACACTTCGTGGACTGCATAGCGACATAAGTAATTATGAAGCGCAATTAAATCATATTCCCACACGTGTGGGTCAAATATCAATTGTCTTTATCTCTTAAAAGTCAAAACCCCATTTTTTCTCCTCGGATGGAAGGGAAAAACTGAAGTTTTGAGGGGCTATTGTGGGGACAAAGGCCCAGAACCATACATCTTGGGCTATGGGCTTAGTCCGAGGAGCTTCATGGGCCGAGCAAAGCTGCACTTATTAGATGTTCTATTTCAAAAGATTCATACGTGGGAAACAAAAGAAATTTGATCTGAGGAGGATCTCGTCCTCAAGTGAGAGGAGTATAGTTCAAGTGTGTATCCCATCGATTGGAGTGACCTTCCTGGAAGTTCCGATGATAGAGATGGCCTTTGTGAACTTACTGGAAAGGAAGAGATCCGAAAATATCTGAAGAAAAGTTGCTACCACCACATTAAATGCCCTACAGCTACTTTTCTGGCCGCATTTATGTGGAGAAGACTTCTGAACACTGCTACCTAAGCTATTACAGCTCACAGGGAAGCCAAAGAAGATATCTGATGGGACAATTAATCAAGTAACGTCTTAGATGAGTGACAAGTGTAAGGTTAGGATGACTAGAGGGGAACTATATAATGTAACAGACCCTCCATGAGAGGGGGGAGATTTTTTGAGAAAAAGAATGTAAATTATATGATACGAATTCTCCTCGAATTGAACCAAGAACATCTTTATCCAAAAACATGTTAAACGCTGTCCACGCCATTCATACCTAATTCTTTAACCCACTCTCTACAAATTTATTGTATTGTATTGGGCTTATTGGGCCTAAGTCCTACACATTTTGGGCTTAAGGCTACAATTTGTGACCCTACAGCTACAATCATATATACAAAGGTTATAGTGTAAAGCATCTCATCACCAATATTAGTATTAGTCATTTTCTTACCTTCCAACTTTCATTCATATAACTAGAATAACAAAATTTTAATAATGTTTTTTTAAAATAACCAAATTTTAATAATGTTTTTTTTTCCTTATAACCACTCATATTTGAGAAATGTATTTAGATTTAAATTTGAAATTTGAACTCATGCATAATCTAGTTGCCTAAATTTAATTATTTGTGTAGTCCTTGCTCTCTGTGTAAATTTTATAATTATTAATAGAGTAGTTCTTATTTCGTGACTAATCACCTTAATCCAAACTTTTTGGGCTGTAGAAGGCATTGAGCTCCATTACCTAAACACATCAAAATGATTTCAACTGGAACTAGGCAGGGGCCGCGATAACGCAGGCCCCAACTGCAACAAATAATGACGTCGGCTCTCCCACTTGGGAAGACCTTAGGGTGGCAACCCTCCTAAAGTGCAATGGAGGTCACCAACTTAGGCCATGGCCTTCTTGATCACCCATTCACCCCGTCCAGGTTAGTATATTTTGACGTCGCTCACTACTTCATATTTATACCTTCTTGTGTCTCTCTCTTCCTTCCTACATTTTCAATGTGGGATCTTATGGCAAATCGCAATGGTACAAATACAATAGGCAGATAAACTAGAAATATACTATACTGCCTCTATTCCATTCAAGCTTTGGGGTTCTAAATCATTTTAACCACTCAGAAAACCGTGGTGTTCTTACAGGCTACAGGCATTCACAATGAGATCTCACTTAACTAAATTTAATCAAGCACTGCACCACTTTGGTTGCATGGGAATCACATACTTTAATCTTATCAAGTGTACTAACATCTTCACTAGAAGGCCACGTCAAAACCACATGATTTTTGTGGACCTTGTGTGTAATATTTTTCACTAAAATAATATATATAAAATTTTATTCATTATTTCACTAATAATATTAATTGATTAGAAACGATTGGAAACAAAATAAAAATTGTTTTTCCTTGATTATGATTATGTTTTTGTTAAATTGTTACTTCTACCCGATATTTAAAATAATAATACTTATAAATTTCCTTGCATTACAATAATAATAATAATACTAATTTACAAAAAAAATTTAAAAAAAAAGCGTGCAACACACGGGCCTATTACTTGTATATATAAAAACAAAAATCCTATGCAAAAGAGCATAATATTCTGCCATGTGGTGCATTTCTTAGGATTTTTTTTTTTTTTTTTTAGACTTATTCCTCAATAAAGATTGCATATCACTACCAAAAAAGCGGGCTATAGCCGCGTTTTTTTTAGCTATGTTTACAAAAAAACGAGGTTATAGCTAACTCAAAGCCGCGTTTTTAAAAAACGCAACTTAAACTCTGACCTATAGCCGCGTTTTTAAACCGCGGTTATAGGTTAAGTCTATAGCCACATTTGTAAGTGTTTTTAGCCGCGTTTTTTTTGGATAGGATCTATTGCCGCATTTAAAAAACGTGGCTATAGGTCCAACCGAATATATATATATATATATTTAAGGAGGACCTATAGTCGCGTTTTTTAAACACAACTATAGCTAACCTATGGCCATGTTTTTAAAACGCAACTACAGGTTAAGTCTATAGCTGCGTTTAAAAACGTGGCTATAGGTCTAGTTGAATTTATTTTTTAGAGGACTTATAGCCGCGTTTTTAAAACACGGCTAACCTATGGCCGTGTTTTTAAAACGCAGCTATAGGTTAAGTCTATAGCAATGTTTAAAAACATGGCTATAGGTCCAGTTGAATAATTTTTTTTTAAAGGAGGATCTATAACCGCGTTTTTAAAAATGCGGCTACAGCTAACCTATGGTCGTTTAATAGTGTTGTCCTTAGTTACATCCAGTTAATCTTTGTGGTATCTTGCTGGTTGATGAAATTGTTCATCTGAAAGTATGTCTCTGCATTTTATCTTACAAAAAAGTGTTGCCCCTTTATAGAATAAAGATTTGAAATATTTTGTTTGATGCTTCTGTGGCAAGCACAAGTGACAGATCTAGTCAACTATGGTAATTGATCAAGTTCAATAGCATGTGTTTTCTTTCTGTGGGAGAACTCTGTGGTATTTCTACTTTACTCGCATCATTTGGTGTGGTTAAGATCGTAGTTGATTTTTTTTAATTTAAATTTTTTGGTGAGACAATAGTCAGAAAGTTTTTAAGGTTTAGTTGCATGCTAATTTTGATTTTTACTAAGGCATTGGCAAGTAAAACAATATTGGCATTCCATCGCGAATTTGAAATTTGATAGGAAAAGAATCTACTTCTTGAACTTAAGATGGTTGAATTGCTTTCCTAGTTTGTTAGCATTTCTGGTGGTGTTATATGTGTTATTTCTCTGTCCCATTGTGAATTGAGGGCATTACCTTGAGTGGATTTGGTTTTTAATTGAAACCAATCGGTTTCCACTGTATTTTCAATTAAGCATTAGTGAGCTAATTGGTTTAAATTTTTCTGAAAGTACAATAGCCTCTATTTGTGGTGTTAGATGTTATGATTCTATAGATTGTTTTAGGATTGGTTACTATTGGGCACTGAGACATAGGACATTGTGTTTTGTCTTTTTTAGTTGGTGGTCACTGTTACTAATGGAAATAGAGACCATGGATATTGAAATTGAATCATGGGTTTTAGGAAACTGTCTTAGGTGTACTCTGACGGTTTGATGCAAAAATGAGTTTGGATATATGTCTATATATTTCCCCTTCGAAAATTATGTTGCTTTCTTTTTTTGCTTCATTTACTAATACTAGGTTTT
>JARYZH020001440.1:0-28792 GCA_030021035.2 Notholithocarpus densiflorus
ACATTACAAATTCTCTTATCAAAAGCTTGAAGTCCCCTGTATATTGAAAACTTCACATTATACTGCAACTAAAACAACAAAGAACGTTTACCACATATAACACATTACAGATCATCTTAAAACCCCCCCACAAATTATGAATTGGATAAGTTAGATCAGAATTCCAAAAAATGAATTATACATATAAAAAAAGTTACAGTAAATCCGCCAAACAAAAAAGGATTAGGATCAAACAACAAAATCCCAAAGCTTTAGGATTGCAAATGCTCTTTTACAACAAAGAAAACAAGCAAACTTGAATAAAAGACGTGCTAATAAAGTTTTTTTTTTTTTTTAATTTATAACCAAGAATCAAAATAGTCATATTGTAATTTCCATTCCCTTGTCATTATCTGAGCACACAACCATACTCAGATAAATTCAAAGAGAACCCCATAACAATGTTCAAAAAGAAATAAATAAGAAGAGAGAGAAACATACTCAAGCTTCCCAATAGGAAAGACCCGGCGGCTTCCCATCTGATTGGATCTGACCCCAATGAATGCCCCATTCACCAATGCACCTCCTGTGGCTGCTGTCACCACAATGTTTTCATGCACTTCATGCAACACTTTGCTCCCCAACACCACCAAATTCCCATCTGCCACACTTATCCCCGCCCCAACAGTCATCTTTTCTCTCTCTTTTCTCAACAACAACAATCAAATCTTAATTAGTCTCAAAATGTTATGATCAGCTATAAATTCTCGACAGATTAATAGAAGACTGAGCAACAAGCAGCTGGCTTGTTAAAATTCTAATACCAACTATGGACCAAGTAAAACACAACAAAAGCAACACAAGACATTAACTATTATCTACAACGACAATTTAGGATGATAGATACGTGAAAGCAAGCTATGAAATGAAAGTGAGTAGGTGACACTTGGAGGAGAAGTTCATCCATGTATTTATAGGTGACACAAATTTAACACATGAAGCCCATGCTGAAAAATCATGGAGTCGGTTGCAAATATGATTTTGCAAACTAGGGACTCCGTGGCTGACTCTGTGGGAGGGACCCACTTAAACAAAAAGCCCTTTCTCAGACAACGTGTAAAAAACATATCTATTAGTAGACTACAACTTTTTTTTCACGGTTGTTGGAAAGTTTTGAATCTTTATAAACTTTCAATGAATTCGTTGTAACATTCCGTGCGACACGTTCGTCGAAATCTCTGTTGTAAATACGTACGGCACCTTGTGATAAAGTATGACATGTCAGAATGTGTCTGCTCTCTTTACAGTCAACATGTGATTCGGCCATGCACCTACCATAAATCATGACTCATCACAGGCCGTTGGTTTCATGGACACCTTATCACCTACCTTTCATGCCAAATCAGGATAAGTTTTGTTTATCATCCGTTTGAATATCAATTATTGTTAAAAACTAAAAATATTATAACAAAATAATTTTTAAATATGTAAATAATACCGTGGGATCCAATTTTAAAGTTTTTTTGCTGAAAAAAGTACTTGCAAATCCCGTAAACAGTGCACGGGACTTACTAAAAAAATGCACCCGCTGGAAAACGCACTTCCCAAACTCACACCTAATATCACATACACAATTTTATTTATCTATTTTTGTCTGTCATTGAATTAAAAGATTTACACGTTACCAAAAAAAAAAAAAAAATTAGTGTTTTAGTCCAATGATAAAACTAAAAAAATCATGAAATGGGTACCATAATTTTGGAATACTATTGTATTTATTTTTTTAATGATTGATTTAATATAAAAATATGTAACCAAACTAATGTCTTTTTTTTTAATAAATTTATTATTAAAAATATTTTTATTAATTAATTACAATATATATATATATATATATAATCTCTGAATACTTATGAAAAAATTTGTGACTTGTGTGTAAAATGTAAGTGAATAGTGAATACAAAGAATGATTTGATATTATGAGTAATGGGTTTCTCAATTTTGGGGTTTATTTTAACATTTGGGGATGCCCCACAAGGGGATGAATGGTGTTGATTGAAAAGTTCTTTGAAGACTAACAAATTGGTGAAGCATTGGATCATTGCTTTACAAATATCTCCTTCATAAATTGGAGCTATGTGGCTTCTCGACGCAGTAACTAGTCTATGTCTAGTGCATTGTGTATTGGATTCGTTAAGTTTTGAACACATGTCAGGTACTTGTCATGTATTCATATTTCAAAAAGTCCATAGTGAGTGTTTGGATAAGAATTATAATTCCTGCGTTTGCGTTTTTGCGGTGTTTTTTTTTTTTTTTTTGCCGTTGTTTTTGACTTTTCAACCCGTTCACTGTTCACTTTTCAACCCGTGCACTGTTCACAGTAAAATAAGCGGTGGAGTGCACACTAGTGGGTCCCATGCACTGTTCACGGGACCCACAAACCTCACTTTTCAGCAACTTTTTTATTAAAAATGGGTCTCACGGTACTATTCACATATTTAAAAATTATTTTGCTACACTATTTTCAGTTTTCAGTAAAATAAGTTGTATCCAAACAGACCATAGGGTCCGTTTGGATTGAGCTTATTTTTGCTGAAACTGAAAACTGAAACTGAAAACACTGTAGCGAAATAATTTTTAAATATGTAAATAGTACTGTGGAACCCATTTTTAATAAAAAAATTGCTGAAAAGTATAATTTATGGGACCCGTGAACAGTGCACGGGTGCACTGTTCACAGTTGACAAGTCAACTATTGCGGGCTAAAAAAAAAAAAAGAGAAAAACGTAGAACAGAAACGCAAACGCCAGAATCAGTGCAATCCAAACGGGTACATAGTATACAATCATTGCACCCAAGCTAACTTAAAATTTTAAAATAAAAACAAAATAATGATGCTAATTTATTACAAATTATTAACTAGGTGTAATTGATTTTCACATATTTGCTATTACATTATTATTTAGAGAAATGCTACGTTCACAACATTTTCACAATACTTTCACAATAAATTCCAAGTGACAAATTGTTATAGGTTTTCAATTTAAATCCACTGTTGAAATTATTTTTTTGTCCACCAATAAAAACTCATAACAACTTACTATTTAATTTGTTGTGCGAATATTATAGACAATTCTCTATTATTTATCATTAAATTCATCACCAACTTATCAATTTATCAATGTGAATCATAAATTAGCTCAATTTTCACTTTGTGCTAGCCACGTGGTAGGTTTACACTAGATAAGTGTCATCTATATCATTTTCTTTACTAATATAAACCAATAATTATTGGCCAGTTAGAGCATCCACAGCAGTGAAGCTAAAAATTTAGCTATTTAGCTCCACAAAAAGTTACTTTATCTATTTTACCTACACACATGCTGCAGCAGTGGATCTATTTTAGCTTTCAACACAAAAAAATAATATAAATATCACAATAAAATAATATAACCACTATAATAAAATAATATATCCCACTATCCAAAAAACATCCATAGCACCAACCATAACCACCTCTAACATCAGGCACAGCCACAACCACAACCACCACCACTACCACCAGCAGTCCACAGCAAGAAAGAAGAAAAAAAAAAAAATCAACCCAAACTTCCAATCTTTTTCCTCAACCCAGACCAAACAAAATCACAAATCACAAACAAAATATAAAAAAAAACATGGCACAACCACCACCAACAAACCCACAGCCACCATAAAACAAACCCACAGCACACCAGAAAACAAACTTACAGCCACAAATCACAAATCGGACCCACAAATCACAAATCGGACCCACAAATCACAAATCGAACCCACGCCGATACGACCCAGCACCAACAAAACAACCCACCACCACCACCATCTCTACCGAGACCCTTGAAATCCAGCAACCCAAATGCCGAAACCCACCAAACCCAAATCCAGCTACCCAAACGTCGAAACCACACACCGATCTCGACCCCGATACCAACGCACACTGATCTCACCTTTTGCTTGAGAGAGTTTTGACACCGATCTCACCTTTTGCTTGAGAGAGTTTTGAGAGATGAGATGAGAGCTTTCAGATGGAGTGACTGAGAGAGAGAGAGAGTTTTTATTATTTTAATCGGGCTAAGAGTAAAATAATATTTTTTTTGTTTAGCTCTCATGAACAGTGCACATTTATCTATAGATGTGCACTGTAGCAATGGAGCTAAAAAAAATAGATTTAGCTTCACTACTGCATGCTTCTTTTTGATGTTTTGATAGAGCTAAAATATCTATATAGCTATTTAGCTTCACATCTAACTATTTTAATTCCACGGCTGCAAACGCTCTTGCGTTGGTAGCTACTAGAGGTGGGGTGGAGCTCATTAATTGCATAGGTTTACGTTGGGGAAGCTACATATAATTTGAAGTCAATAATAAATACAACAATAAATAATAAAGTACTTATTGCAATCAATGGCATTGAAGACGTAAAGCAAATGATTACGTGTAGCCATATCAGATACTTCACAGACACAGCTCAGATCCTACTTGGCATTTAAAAGGAAGCTTAATAAAGAAAGATTTTTTATGCTAAAGTTTGTAAGAAACAAGAAAGGGCAGACAGATTAGCCATAGCATGGGACAGCTTGCTTGATATGTGAATGCATCGACTCTATGTGGTGCAAAAATGGCCATATCTTTTATATGATCGATTGAAGGGAATTGTATTAGGAAAGTCCACCCAATCATAATTGTAAATAGTTGTAATGTAGACGCTGCTGGTGTTGCTTTTGATCGGTCTGTTCCTTCTTGTAATTCAGTTGTTTAGTTTTTAATGAAGCATCTTTTCACCCAACAAAAAGGTAAATAGTTGTAATGTAATCTTAAGGTAGTACGATTAGAAATCTAAGTTGGTGTGGAAGTGAATTATTCTTTTGATAGGTTATAAGGAAAAAGTACCCCCTAATGAAAAACTAATTAGATATTTTTTATACGTCAAAGAATATATTAGATTTATTTGAAAGGTAATTTGATTATTTGTTTATTTTTGTATGAGAGAGTTATTGGATGTATTAGATTTTGGGATTTGGAGTTTAGGTATGAGAGGTTTATGTGTTAATTTGGGCATGTAAGAAGGTTTGTTCATGTTTGTGAGTTTATTTGTGATAGTCTATGAGTTTGGTGCAAGGTTAAGTAGTTGAGTCATGAGTGTGCTTATAATTCATATTGTTGATAGTAAACTTTGGTTGAGTTCATAAATGTAGGTTTGGTGTTAATCAAATCACATTAAAGTGGAGTTAGGTGGAGTCAAACAGTAATATAGTAGAATCCAAATCCTAAAAATCTAAATTTATTTAGAGCTTTCACCTTAAAGGTGCTAATATATTTAGCTTTTAGTACATTAAAAAATTATTTTATCAATTAATACACCTTTCATCAAATCTTCTAATTTTACATAAAACTCATTAAAATAATATAAACAACCCAACATATTAATAAAAATCATTAAAATGAACAAGAGTGAGAGGTAGAGAAGAGACTAGAGAAGGAAAATAAAAAACATTATAAAAAATAGTTGCTACACTAAACTCTTATATAAGAGTTCACTATAAGTGAATGTTAAAAAAATTTAGATATAGCATATTTTTATGTAACATAATTTTTTTTAGTCTGAAGTGCTAAAATAACATTTGAGTGATTTTACCATTTTTATTGTGAATGTTCTTACAGTGGGTCTCAAATGGATAAAGTGCCAAAAAATAGCATCCATAAAAAATAAAAATAAACAAAGGAAGCAGCAGGCAAACACAACAATTTGAAAATTGAAAATTATATATAGGGTCATGCTAAGGGCAATGGTTAACAATCCATTTTAAGAAATTTTTTACACCACTTTTTATGGGAAATGGAAAAAGCTGTCATAAAATTAATTTTTTTTTCTTTTCTCATAATTTTTTTTTAAAAAAATGGATTGTTAACTATTGTCCTAAAGACACCCGTTAGCATTTCTCATTTATATATATATATATATATATATTTATATACACACCAAACAAGTAAGCCATAATTTTTTTGATAAGCGAGTAAGCTATAATTTGATACCATATACACTTTTAAGGACTTGTTATGTAAAAGTGATTTTTTAACTTTAGGAAGGGCCACTGGTCATAGGGATTAACTAAATTACCTTTTTTTTTTTGTCAAAAATTTAAAATTTTAGGTGCGCCATGGCCTCCTTGGTCCATAAATTATCCATTGAAAATGTTACAAATGGTTCTTGTTTTATACTAGATAATTGCAAGTGGCAATTTGATTTTGTGAATGCACACGTTATATTTGGTGTAAAAAAAAAAAAATGCACATGCACTTTGCATCACTTCAAAGCATATGATAATTTGATATAATCAATCCTACTCATCCTATATAAATATTTAAACTCTTCATTTTCTATATTAACGAATCTACTTCATTCGCAATTGATAACATGTATTATGTAAATTTCAGAATATAAGAACAAGAGAGTGTACCTTGGTATGGTGAATTTCAAAACAAGAATTAGAAGTACTTGGGAACACTTTTAATCTTCACTCCAATTTTACTAATGCCCAAGAAGTGTGGTCTATCAATCAATTTATATGTTTATGTTCAAGGGAGAATAAGAGAGTGTCTAACACTCACATACAAAACCATTTCATGCACTTACAAAATTCTGTGTGTTTCTCTCCTTATAATTGATTATCTAATTGTGCTAGCCTTTTGGGCTTTTCCAATTGGGTTTTAGTATGTGGTTTGGAGTGGGACCAAAAGGAAACAAATAAGACACTAGCTCCAATGGGCCTTAGGCTTTTCTGTCAACTCTTGACAAGTCCAAAGTTACCATTAATTATATTTAATACCACTATATAAATATAATTGCACTCTAAGCCTTATTAATAAATTATATCCCAAGACTTTATTGTACATGCAACCCCTTCATAAAATATTCGTAGTAATACAAAGTCATGAATGTAGACTGCCACTTTGAAGATTACTACATCTTAATTCTTGAGTACCCGGTTTAATCATTTAAGTTATTCATCATATATTTATGAAATTTAATTTCATAAATATATACTTTAGTAACTCTTTACTAAAGTAGTTAGGCTTAATATTCTGAATAACCAAACCCATTAAATTTATCTCAAGGGAATATTTTATATTTCCATTAAGAGATTATGAATTTCATCTTGAAAATATATGTTCCATCAACACTAAATGTGGCTGCCAACATACTGAGGTTTTGATCGTGACTTTAGATCTCACTCCTAAGATATCAAAGTAACCTACATTTCATGATCAGGTCCATTATTCTTTCAAGATTAAGAGTCCATGTAAACAAAAGTCGTGAGATTTATTATTCATATGACATTCGTTAAGATAATAATAAATCTCACAGCGGTCCAATTCAATATGTCTTAACTCTTAAAACATATCAACATATCAATTAGAAGTCTCCACTTCCTTGATCAAGACAAATCATCTTAGTTGATATATTATAGTCTTCGCAGATGAAATGCCCAATTTCATCATCGACTACGAACTAAAATTATGAGTTTATAAAGAACTTGTGACTTATATCTTCTGTGACTAAATCACATAAATCACATACTATGCATCTCATGAACTATATGATAATGTCCAAATATTTATGTTACCATTATTTTAGAAAATAATAAAACAACTTTATTAATCACAACATTAAGTCATACATAATATCATACATAGCATCATACAATAGGATTTAAGGGCCTTAATCCTAACAGAATCTATATGTGAATAATGATGTGATTTTTTGTGTGTTTACTTTAAAACTCAATATGTACTTTTAATAACAAAATTGAAAATACAAAAAAAAAAAAAAAAAAAAAAAAAAAAAACAGTTTGGAGAAACATCAATATCACTTGGGCCTGTTGTTGTAAGTGATTGGAGAAATGTCACTTGGGTCCATCGCTTATGACACCACTTTTATTACCGTATGAGTTTGAGCTTCAATGTTAGTTAATGCTCCAACAAAGTTGGACTCGGCTTCAATTTTCTTTTTCCCCCGTTCACAATTGCGTGCACTTGATTGCCAAAGAAAACTGCAATCAATATGAATTTTCTATTTAGAAAACAGAGTCAATAAAGACTTTCCTAATCCACCTTTTTCCAAAGGAATTATTGTTTTGAAAAAACTCAATCCCGTTCCTAAACTTTATTATATTTGATGATGCAAAGAAAATCAGTAGGCTAAATGCTCCGGGCTTCAATGGACAAGTGATTGTTTGAGAGGCCTGAAAAGAAAAGACACAAGATCAAAGGTGACCGGGATGAACCGGCCAAGAACCCTCCGATGCTTAAGTTAGTTTTTTCTTTGGAACGTTAGAATTCCAACTTTGAGAGTAGTGAGAACTTACTTCCATTTGATGTGGATGAGTGCTTATATAGTGTGCTTTGGAGTAGTTACTTGTCTCGTAACTTCCCCAATATTTGTGGAAGTTAGAAGGTTCAGACTTAACTTCCACAACTGCTATAGAAGTTAGAATGTTCAATTTTATCTTCTACAACTGTCATTGGAAGTTAAGTACTTAGTAGGAAGTTATAGCGATGAACCAGGATCTTGCTCATGTTTCAAAATAGTAACACGCAGTTCGATTCTCAAGCTTTTGTAGACAAATCTTTCTGGAAATTTCCTAAGTGTTGGGGGTCGTCCAAACACTTTTCTGATGGACGACCCTCATGCCCATGGACGACCGTCCTACTAGGGATGACCATTCCTATCTTCCTGACTTAGACGACTCTCATGGACGAATTTGAGTTGATTCAATTTTCAGTTCACCATCAGTTGCCCCCTTGTCCAAGGGTCGTCCAGAGTACTATAGAATTTATTGTTGTTCTTTGGACATGTGCCTTTACGTCAGTGGTTAGGTGTTATGCCACGTGTCATGACCTCGTTGGTGACTAGTCGCGTCGATTTAACTTTTCGAGGAATATGCCACGTGGCATTCTCTGGTTGGTCGCATCATTTCAGATGCCAAATTTCACTGTCTATAAATAGTAGAATTCTTCTCCTACCCTTCACATTTCCTAAATTTTCTCCCTTGACATTTGTCGTCTAGTGCCTCGTCTAGAAGTATTTATGCGTCTTTAGTCCTCCTTCGTCTAGAGCCAAGTATTCTCTTCATCCTTGTTCTTAGGTTTTCCTTCAAATTTCTTCAAGATGTCTGAGATTATAATTTCTTTGTCTAGTAATAGTGTTGATAAGGCGATAGACGAGTACCATGACACTACTAGTTATAGCGGTTCTAGTAGTAGTAGTAGTAGTAGTAGTAACAGTAGTAGTGGGGGGAACACCACGGACAAGGAATACACGTCTGGTGTTCCTGGGGTTCCTCTAGAGGTTTTTCAGGAACAGCTTAGGACAAGGGCAGCTTCTGGGTCTTAAGCTGGTACCTCGACGAGTGTTCCTTCGTCCATTCCTTTAGACGAGGTTGAGACAGTATACAGTTGTGCTGTAGGAGTCCATTCCAAGACGGATGAAAAGAGACTTACTTCCCTCAAGAGTTGGTACCAAATTTCAGATGACCTTAACCCTTTTAGGTTAGCCGTTCGTAGGGAATGGTGCTGTCAACCTCGTTTTGGCGTAGGTGTTTATGAAGCTTACCTTCTAGGGGGACTTAGGTTACCCCTTAATGCCTTCGCTAGGGAGTTACTTACCAGGTTAGGTTTAGGAGTATGTCAATTTAACCCTAACGCATGGAGGCTGGTCGTCTTTATGCAAGTTTTGTGGAGGGAAGTATTTGAAGGGGATCGTCCTCTCATTGTGGACGAGTTCCTCTACTACTACAAACCCTCAGAAATTAACCAATCCCTTGGCTTTTATCAATTCATAGCCAGGGGCAAAGATTGTAGACTAATAAAACCACTTGTAACATCTTATAGAAACTAGAAGATGGAGTTTTTCTTCGTCTCTGGTTTTTGGGCTAAACACCCTGTTGAGGTTGGTAGGAATCCATTTGCCCCTTACACTGAAGAGTCAGGGAAACTTCGTCCTAAAGGTATTTTTTTTTAATATTTTTATTTTTTGTTTATAATCGTCTAGCCTTTTTTTTTTTTTTTTTTTTTTAGCTGTTAAATGACCATCTTTGAGTAGATTCTATCTTGAAGCTTTAGCCCACGAACTTACAACTCGTAGACGTGAGTTCTTACTTAAAGAAAATTATTTAAATATTATCTTTTAAATAATTCTAACATTTTTCTTTTCAAGGATGGCAACCATGAAAGAAAACAAGAGAAAGGGGGTAGTGGACGAGGTAACCAGGCCAGAGGCTCAATCTCAGCCTCGTCCTTCTGTTGGAGATAAAAGGAAAAATTTATCCAAGACACTGGATTTGGGAAATCTTCCCAGTCGTCAAGGAAACAAGAAGGCAAATCATGGGTCATCCAAGCCTAGGGTTGTCAAGTCTGGCCTTCCTATTCCTCCTACATCTCAATCGTCCATCCAAGTCCATGATGTAGACTCGTCTATCCCCATTGTAGTCACCCCGTCCAAGACCACTACACCTACCTCGTCTCAGCCTTCTCAAAGGGTTCCTATGAATCTTGTTGAAAATGAAGATTTGGCTTGGGAACGGTTTCAGAAGGCCATGACTGATGAGGACGTGGTTGCATGCTATGACATGTTCTTGAAGGAATTTGAACATTCTGCTGTTCATGATCTCTTCAAGGTATGTAATTTTGCTTTTGCCTCGTCTTGTTACTTTACACTTTTCTCGTCTAACAAGTTTTTTTTTTTTTTTTTAGGCAATGTCAAAGTTCATTGCAGCGTCTAGACAAGCCACAGAGATGGACAAGACGAGGATCCAGCTTGAGACAAGGATCCAGGAGGTTAAAGACGACTGCAGGGGTTGGGCTGAAGTGGCAGCCAAAGCTACAGACGAGGCCAAGGAGCTGCAAAATCTCGTCGAAGAGCTCAAGGCTGATATTGTCGAAAAGGACACCCATCTTGACTATCTTTAGAAGAGGAATGATGAGCTGAGCACCATTCTTAAGAATGCCAAAGAGGACGCTGTTGTGGAGTTCAGAGCTTCCAAACAGTTTACTAACCTTTTGGATACAAACTATGCTGCTGGCTTCAAAGATTTTCGTATGGACGCTGAGGAACACTTCCCTAAAGTTGACTTCAGCTCCATCAAGCTCAATATTGGTGCTGCAAGCTCTCTCCTTCAAACGAGTTCTAAAGATGTCAATATTGAGGACGATGCCACTACCCAACCTGCTCAGGACGATCCCACTTCAAGAGACAACCCTCAGTGAAAGACGTTTGAAATATTATATTTGTCATTTTCCTTTTTTTCTTTTTCTTTTTTTATATTAGGTCTGTTGTTTTGGACCACTTGAATTTATCTAAGTACATTTTACTTGTCTATAATCTTTGTGACGAGCTTTCAAACAATTTCCTTCTAGTCTTTACTTTATAATGGTTTTTGGATGGTGGTCGTCTACCCTTTTTCTAAACTTTTATGAATGAATGTTTATTTCCATCACTTTTTATTTACTATTGAACATGTTATTGTATGGACAAATTTCTCTTTATTTGCATCATCCATGTCGTGCTGGTTTTTAAGTGTGGTCCATCCACCCATGAAAGCATTTTAGCTCATCCATGTTAAGATAATTTCCTCATGTTCAACATTTTTACCATCCTTTAAACTTTACAAGTATAACTCGTCTTATGAATGGCATTGCTTTCGCCAACTTTACTCGTCCAGAGATTTGAATTAGCTGGTTCTACTTTTCGTCCATGAGCTGGACAATATATACTCGTCTTTATGCAAGACGTTTCTAGGTTTTACCCGTCCAAAGGTTGGATCGTTTTGGCTGTTTATATATCCATAGATTTGAATATTCTTGTGCATGTATTTTCTCGTACATTGGTTGGACGAATAAGCTTTAGGCTTTTTCCTTGCCCATTAGTTAGACGAATATGCCTTAAGCTTATTTTTCTTTACTCTATCCTCAGTTTAAGGAAAGCTTATAGATGTTACATCTCTGCATCCAGAGATTTTATTCGTCTTGGGCCTTTAGCTTTCTTGTGGATGAAGTTATGTAAATTAGAAATTCATACATCATATACATTGGGAATCCAAACTGTATATATATAACATAAGCATCGTCCACAAGCATGGCACATGCTTAAAAGCTAGTGCCTTCTAGAGAATTAAAAATACTCACTTACAAACAAATTTCTAAGTCCATGACTTCGTCCATAGTCCATAAACAATGCACAGTTTAGAAACTAATGCACCTCTAGGGAATTGAAACACGATATATATTACTTATAACAAACACAAGTAAATGCAAGTAATAAAAATCAACACATAACTTCAGCTCGTCCAAGGCGACCACAATGTCTAGGATGATCTTGTCTAGGATGACACTCATCCAAGCTAATATCCTATTGATAATATCTCCTTAAATGCTAAACATTCCAGGGGTGCTCTAGCTTTCTTCCGTCTAGAGCTTCTAAGTAATATGATCTTTGTCTCTTGGAATTAATAACCCTGTAGGGTCCTTCCCAATTAGGTCCCAATTTCCCATGGGCTAGGTTTCTAGCTGCCAAAGAGACCCATTTTAGGACAAGGTCTCCAATGTTGAAATGCCTGGGTTTCACCATTGCATCATATTGTCTAGCCATGAGGTTTTTATACCTCGCTGTCCTTTGCTCCGCGTTCATCCTTATCTCGTCTATCAAATCAAGGTTGAGACAAAGTTGCTCCTTGTTATCCTCGTCTCGATACTTCATCACCCTGTGGTTTGCCATATGCACTTCTGCAGGTATCATTGCTTCACTTCCATAGGCTAGTTTGAATGGAGTTTCCCCTGTAGGGGTCCTCATAGTCGTCCTGTAAGCCCACAGAACACCTGATAGCTCGTCTGGCCATACTCCCTTTGCCCCCTCAAGCCGAGTCTTGATGATTTTCAATAAGGATCAGTTTGCGATCTGCTTGTGGGTGGGAGGGTGAGGAATAATGATTCTTGATTCCAAGTTGTTCGCAAAAGTCTCTGAAAGGTGTGTTATCAAATTGCTGTCCATTGTCTGACACTAGTACCTTAGGTACTCCAAACTTGCATACAATGTTCTTTCAAACGAAGTTTTTGACATTTTGCTGTGTGATCTTTGCTAGGGGTTCGGCTTTCACTCACTTAGTGAAGTAATCGATCTCTACTACTAAAAACTTTATCTGCCTAGTTCCAAGTGAAAAGGGACCCAAGATATCCAATCCTCATTGTGCAAAAGGCCATGGGGCCATCATCGGGGTGAGATACTCCGATGGTTGTCTAGGGACGTTGCTGAAGCGTTGACATTAGTCACACACCTTGACATAAGCCTTAGCATTTGCTTGAATAGTTGGCCAATAGTAACTTGCACAGACGACTTTATGGACTAGTACTCTTACTCCTGAGTGGTTTTCGCATGCTCTTTCATAAACATCCCTCAACACATATTTTGACTTGTCCGGAGCTAAGCATCTTAAGTAAGGCTGAGAGAAGCCTCTTTTGTATAATACCTCATCTATGAGGACATGCTCGGCAGCTTTGATCCTCAATTTTCTAGCCTCATCCTTGCCCTCTAGAAAGCCTTCCATCTTTGAGGTAAACTACTATTGGAGTCATCCAATTTTCTTCTCCTTCAATTTGTTGTACTTCTGGAAGATCTATGCATAGCATATATTGGACTCTGTCATACTCAACCATAGCCCCCTCTGCTGAAGCTGCTTTGCCAAAGCATCTGCTTCCATGTTTTCCTCCCTTGGGACTTGAACAAAGTCGGCTTCTTTAAACTTTTTGATAAGCCGCTTCATCTTATCAAGATACCTTTTCATATGGTATTCCTTAGCTTCACATATTTCATTCACTTAATTTATGATCAACTAAGAATCTCCTTAGACAACTATTGACTCTACCCCTAACGACTTAGCCAATTCCAACCCTTTAAGGAGTGCTTCATATTCAGCTTCATTGTTGGTTGTTTCATATTATAGACGAGGTGCATATTTCAACTTGTCCCCTTCAGGGGATTTTAGCACAACTCCAATTTCTCCTGCATATAATGTGGATGAACCATCCACATAAACGACCCACTTCTGAGCTCTATCTTCCTCGTCCAACTCACCTTGGTTGGGAGTGAACTTTGCAATGAAATCTGCCAATACTTGAGCTTTTATCGCGTTTCTTGGTTGGTACTTGACATCAAACTCACTAAGTTCTATAGCCCATTGGATTAGTCGTCCCGTGGCTTCCAACTTGTTCATTGCCTTCTTGAGTGGATGATCTATCAGGACGTTGATGACATGAGCTTGAAAATAATATCGTAACTTCCTAGAAGCTGTGACCAAAGTAAATGCTAACTTTTCCATCATGGAATATCATCCTTTCGCTCCTCTTAGTGCTCGGCTTGTATAATAAACCGGCTTCTGTATCTTCTCTTCTTCTCTAATTAACGCTGAGCTTACCGCATGTGGAGACACTGCCAAATACAAGTATAATTCTTCACCTGGTATAGACGTGCTTAGCAGAGGAGCCGCTGTGAGGTAGGCCTTGAGGTCTTGGAAGGCCTTTTGACACTCGTTCGTCCATTCAAATGCCTTCTTAAGAATCTTAAAAAATGGTAAACACTTGTCAGTAGTTTTAGAGACGAACCTGTTAAGGGCAGCAACTTGCTGAGTGAGAGACTGGACTTCTTTAATATTCCTTGGTGGCTCCATATCCAGTATCGCTTGAATCTTATCAGGATTTGCTTCAATTCCCCTATGTGAAATCATGAACCCAAGGAATTTTCCTGATGAAACTCCAAAAGCACATTTGCTCGGATTTAACTTCATGTTGTATCGTCTAAGTGTATCGAAGGTTTCTTGAAGGTCGTCCAGATGCCTTTCCTCATCCAAGCTCTTTACCAACATATCATTTACATAAACTTCCATATTGCATCCAATTTGTGGACGAAACATATGGTTAACCAGCCTTTGATAAGTTGCCCCTGCGTTTTTCAAACCGAAGGGCATCACCTTGTAGCAAAACAGGCCTTGTCTGGTGATGAAAGATGACTTCTCTTGATCCACCTCGTCCATCCTTATTTGATTGTAACCTAAGAAGGCGTCCATGAAACTTAGCAATTTATGACCCGCAGTTGAGTCCACCAGCTGGTCAATGCATGGCAACAGATAGCTATCCTTGGGGCAAGCCTTGTTCAAATCGGTGAAGTCCACGCACATCCTACATTTGCCATTAGCCTTCTTGACCATCACCACATTAGCCAACCAGTCCAGGTAATAAACTTCCTGGATAAACTTTGTTGTGGTCAACTTCTAAACTTCTTCTTTAATAGCATTATCTCGTTCAGGAGAAAACACTCTTTTCTTTTGACGTATGGGCTTGGAGGAAGGATACACGTTTAGATGATGGGTAATGACACTTGAGTCAATACCTGGCATGTCTTCATGACTTCATACGAATACATCAGTGCTCGTCTTTAAGAACTGGACAAGGTCTTGCTTCGTCTTCTTTTCCATGCTCACTCCAATCTTTGTAAGCTTTTCAGGTTTATTCTCGTCTAAAGGAACGTCTTCTAATACTTCGGTGGGCTCTGCAACAATCCTTCTCTCTTCAATGCTCATTGTCTGCATGTGCTCGTCCATAGCCAACTTGGCTAAATAACACTCTCTTGCTGCTAACTGATTTCCTTGTACTTATCCTATCCTGTACTCTGTAGGGAATTTGACTGATAGGTGGTAGGTAGATGATACTGCCTTCCAACTGTTCAAAGTTGGCCTTCCAATGATGGCGTTATAAGAAGATGAACAATCCACCATAAGGAAATTCACTTCCTTGGTTATCTGCTGTGGGTATGATCCCACCACTATAGGTAGTGTAATGGTGCCTACAGGTTTCACTTTCATTCCTCCAAATCCCACCAAGGATGAACATACTAGATGAAGTTGATCTCATCCGAGCCTTATTTGTTGGAAGGCGGGGTAATACAAGATTTCTGCCGAACTTCCATTATCCACCAACACCCTTCTAGTTGTATAATCTGCAATGCGTAAAGTGATGACAATTGCATCATCATGTGGATGATGGCTTCTTTCAGCATCCTCGTCTGTGAATGTAATGGCTGGCTCGTCTGTCCCCCTTGTCCTTGGTGATCGTCCAGAGAGTTGGACGTTTTGTACCACCTTGAGATACGTCTTTCTTAACTTGGAAGACTGCCCTGTTGAAGTACTTCCTATAATAAGCCTTATTTCTCCAAGTGGGGGCCGTGATGACTCTTCTACCTTTCCTTTCAACTTTTCGTCTTTATGATCTCTTCCAACGAAATGTCTCAACTTTCCCTGTCTAATGAGATTCTCTATTTGCTGCTTTAAGTCATAGCACTCGTCTGTGTCATGCCCATGATTTCTACGGAAGCGGCAATATTTGTTCTTATTGCGCTTATTGGGATCTCTCTTCATCTTCTCTGGCTACTTCAAGGATAGGTTATCTTTGATTTGCATAAGTACTTGATCAAGTGGAGCATTCAAAGGCGTGAAGTGCTGACTCCTTCCTGAAGACGAACCTACCTTCCTGTTGTCTCGATCCTTTTTCTCTAATGTCCAGGCCTTCTTTGGACGAGGACCCTGCTCTAGATGACGCAGGAGATCTGCTTCCATTCGCTCGGCTTTCTTCCTCTTCTTGGCTATGATTGCATCCTCTGCATTCATGAAACTTTGCTGAATGGATGAGTTCAGCCATGGTTTAAGGCTCTTGCTTATAGAGCTTATGGATGAATAAATCGGAATTAACTCCATTATAGAAAGCTGCCAATAGAAACTTGTTGTCCATCTCGTCTACCGTCAGGGCTTCCCTATTGAAACGAGTAATAAAGGAGCGCAGACTTTCATTTTCCCCTTGCTCTATGGTTAATAGGCTAGATAAGGAGCGCTTATGCCTTTATCCTCCGATAAAATTGTTGACAAACAATTTACTCAATTCTTCGAAAGAACTCACGATGTTTGGAGGTATCTTCTTGAACCACACTCGTGCTGGCCCTTTAAAGGTGGTAGAAAAGGCCCCACATATGATCTCGTCAGGGAATCCCTTGAAGGTGCATCGTAGTCTTGAAGGATACGATATGATCACACGAGTCGCACGTTCCATCATATGAGTCCAAGGAAGGCATCTTGAACTTAGAAGGCAGGGGATGACTGTTGATGGAAGCCACGAAAGGGGAATCAGTTCAATGAACTAAGTTATCTACGAGATTCACCCTTCTAATGTTCTCCCTCATCTCATCCATGGCCTTCCTCATTTGATCCATCTCCCTCTCCAAGTATGGCACTCTTCGGGAAGCGGTACCCCTTGACTGGTTCTCACGCTCAGCGTTTTCTCATTCTCTAAGTTCTTGACTCTGGGCTTATCCTTCCACATATCTTTCATGACGTTGTCTCCTTAAAGTAATCTCCCTAGTTAACTCTTGGTTCTGACGGGTTAATTCTGCTACGACGGCTGCCATAGATTGCACTTGTTGTATGGAAGGCGGTTGCATGACAGGTGCTGACTGACGATCACGGTTGGGATGACTAGAAGTGTTCCCACTCTCCTGGTGGCCTGGACTAGTGGCCATTGATCTTGTCCAAACCATGCAGCCTTTTGTCAAAGAAAGATAAATTGCAAAACGCAAGTTTAATCTTTTTTACAGATGGCGCCAACTGATGATGCAAAGAAAATCAGTAGGCTGAATGCTCCGGGCTTCAATGGATAAGTGATTGTTTGAGAGGCCTGAAAAGAAAAGACACAAGATCAAAGGTGACCGGGATGAACCGGCCAAGAACCTTCCGATGCTTAAGTTAGTTTTTTCTCTGGAACATTAGAATTCCAACTTTGAGAGTAGTGAGAATTTACTTCCATTTGATGTGGATGGGTGCTTATATAGTGTGCTTTGGAGTGGTTACTTGTCTCGTAACTTCCCTAATATTTGTAGAAGTTAGAAGGTTCAGACTTAACTTCCACAACCGCTATAGAAGTTAGAATGTTCAACCTTATCTTCTACAACTGTCATTGGAAATTAAGTACTTAGTAGGAAGTTATAGCGATGAACCAGGATCTTGCTCATGTTTCAAAATAGTAACACATGGTCCGATTCACAAGCTTTTGTAGATAAATCTTTCTGGAAATTTCCTAAGTGTTGGGGGTCGTCCAGACGCTTTTCTGATGGACGACCCTCATGCCCATGGACGATCGTCCTACTAGGGATGACCATTTCTGTCTTCCTAACCTGGATGACTCTCATGGACGAATTGGAGTTTATTCAATTTTCAGTTCACCATCAATATTGATTATAGAAGATATGACCAAATTTAAATACAACTTATTAGGTACTACAATTTTTACTTTCTCAAAAAAAAAAAAAAAAAAAAAAAAAAAAAGGTGTTGTAATTTTAATTCTTTAATTAATTCAACCATAGTAACTTAATTTCTACGTTGACTTTTACAATGTTTTTGGATTCTCCAAAGACAAGTTTTCAATTACGTTGATTGTAACTTTTACAATCAAGTTTAATTCTTTAATTAATTCAACCATAGTAACTTAATTTCTATGTTGACTTTTACAATGTTTTTGGCTTCTCCAAAGACAACTTTTCAATTACGTTCGTTGAAGGATTAGATCAAGGGTAACTTAAGTTCTATTCCTTAGATAGATTACTTAAGTTCTGTTTTATTATGTTCCCTTCTTAAGATTTAGTCATTAACATGAGAAAAAAGCCATAGCCTCTAAACCTTAACCATAAACAGTTTTAATCCCTAAAAAAAACTTAAAATATTTACTTTTAATCACTAAAAACTAAAATAAAAAATAAATAAATAAAAAAACTTAAAATGATCACTTTGCGAAGTAACAAAAATTTTTCCAATATTGACACCTCATTTTGCAACTCGCATTTAACCTCACATGGAGAGTAAAAGGGTAATTTCACATTGGAAATATGCATCTTAATTGTGGCCACTATATCCTTCATTTCATTCCATCAAAATGATCTTGATGTTGTAACGATTAAATTGATTGGTCATAAGCCTTAATCGGACCATTAGAGTGAAAGTTATCATCAAATCAAGTTTTAATGGCCGAGATGCACTATCACAAATTGAGTCCAACTATATGTGATTATGAACAATTGATTCCAATTGGTGATTATTATAATCAATTTGAAATTAATGATGTGACATAATTTGATTGGCTAGGACTACATCTTATGGTAAGGTTGCACACACTTGATTAATTAGATAATCAAACATTAATTATTCAATGAGTAATTTGTGTAATTACTTTTTAATTAGCGTAAATTTGGAACTGATTAAGTCTGAAATGGAAGTGATTGGAGCCTATTAATGTTAATTGGAAACTAATTTGGAGCCTATTAATGCTAATTGTGCTAAAATTATTTTCCAACAAATGACCTCTTCTCACCATTTCGTTGATATCTCTCAGAATATTTTGAATTTTTGAATGAGATTAATTTTTCCAGAAACTAGACATTCAGGGGTTCAATTTGAGCATAAAAACAAGACAATTCTGATCAAAAGTGAGTAAGATATGATTTTTTGAATTTGGTTCTTCAGGCTGTTACAGTAGTTACGGGAAAACCGAATTTTGTTTGCTCATCACTCCCACCAATCTCTATATTTAATGCATCAGCTTTCCCCAAAGTCTAAAATAGGGTCTAGGCTTATGATTCTTTTTTATCCTTTTTCAACCCTCATTAAATGATATTCTATTCATATTTTCTCCACCACTACTATATAAACCCCCCTCTCCTCCATTCCAAGACACCGAAATACCTTCTCTTTTCCTCTCTTGAGTTCTAGTGAAGTTAAGTAGTCTTGTCATATCTTGGTATTCCTAAGACTCAAGGTATTGAGTGAGACTCACTCTCCCTCTCCTAGTTCTTCTTTTCTCCTCCACCCTTAGGTCTTCCACCAAAAGCCTCCTCCTCCACCGTGTGGATCTTCCATGCAAGTATAATCTCTATTCTTAACTCGTTTTTCATGTTGCTATAATGTTAATTTAAGATTAGAGCATGCTAATGCTTATTTAAATTTCTTGAATATGTTTGAATGTTCTTAAATGTTCTTATGTATTATTCACATGTTCTTGGTTGTTCATCACATGTTCATGCATAACACTAGTTTTGATCTTAAATCCACGTAAAAAATATGAAAAAGATGTTTGTTTCATAATTCTTTCAAATTCTTGAATCTAGAATATCACCATCCACATACATTCACTAGAATTTATTTTTCAATCCAAATGCAATACTTAATAAATTGAATTAAGGTTTATCACATGTACACACATTAAATTCAACATGCAAATTAATTGATAACATATTGGACGATATGATATGAATGTTGGCCACCATAGTCTAAAAGAACGGTTTCACCGGTTTCACCGGGTAAGGTGGATGTCTAACACCTTCCCACCTTGTAACATAGCCTTCGAGTTTAGATCAAGGGTTGATAGATCAATGCTTATCCAAGTAATTTTCAATTTCTAGATTGTAACTAGGAAACAAAGCCATGTACTTTATCTTAGATTGTACCTAGAACCAAAGCCATGTAATTTCCTATAATCAATGTAAATTCAATTTCAAATAAATAAAATGATGAAATTTTCAATTTTAGTTTTCTTATTTTTTTCCAATAGTTAAATAAGTGGTGACTCTATTGTAAAACCTTAATCTGGAAAATATAATCAGTCGAACCTTCATTTTGAGAAGTAATAACACGACTCCACCCATTCATGTAGATTTAGCCTAACACCCAAAAAAAGGGCCGAGGGCGCGGTCTCTCACATCCAGTTGGTGTTTTACAATAAATATTAGAGATACTCTAGTGGTATTACGTAAGCCAAATAAGCAGTGGCGGCTCCAGGAATTTTGTCTAGGGTGTTCCTGGACAAACCAGAACAGTAATCTACCATATTCCACTTTGAAAAAATTTCGGGTCATTTCTGTCTATTTCGGGTGTTTCGGGATGTTTCGGTAAATACCGGCCAAAATTCAAGATTTGGCCGACATGAAGTTTGTGCTTAAAAAAAAAAATTTATTCTTAAAACCAAAACAAATTTGCATTCTGTACACCGAAAAACCTCAAAATGAAAAAAAAAAAATGAAAAGAAAAGAAATGAACAAAGGTACCTGTACAATAAACTATAAGTTCATTTGAAATATTAATAAAATTATTAATTATTGTTGTTTAGTTTTTTCATTAACTTGTTTGTCTTTTATAAACTATAATTTGTTGTATTGTTGTTTCATTAATTATAAAATTATTAATTGTTGTTTAGCCTAACATAATTTAATTTGTTTGTCTTTTATAATGTATTATTTAATTTAATTATTAATTATTGGTGTTTAGTTGCTTCATTAATTTTTTTTTTTTTTTTACTAACTACTAGCAGTCTAGCACACACTCCACTGTGCATTAGCACACACCCCATGTGCGCACACACCCCTGCCTCTATGCCTTTACTTCCCCAATTCAAATATCTCACCCCACACCACACGGCCCCATGGCCCCATCTACCCCCACTCAACAGACAAGATTCACACAAGAGGAGCCAATCAGATAAATTCACAAATCACAATATACTAAAAAACAAACTCACCAACACCAACACCAACTGACCAACACAATGACACACCAACGGTTAAAGTAAAAAAAAAAAACAAGGGCAAATAAATTGAATAATTATAAAGACTTAAAGACTAAAGAGAGAGAATCAGACTTAGGCTCCGCTTGGGAGGAGGGAATGAAATGGAATGGAAAGGAATAAAAAGAATAATTTTAGAATATTCTTCCTTTCTTTTGTTTGGGAGTTTTAATGGAGGGAATGGAAAGTCTATTCCCTTGTTTGGGAGTTTAAGTGAGAGGGAATGGAATGGGTAGGAGGGAACACTCATTCCTCTCTATTCCTTTAAAACATCAAATTTTCATTCCCTCCGAAATTGGGAGGAATGGGAGGGAATGGAATTAGATTTAATGATTTTTTTACTAAAACTCCCAAAATACCCCTATATATTCAACCCTTTATTTTAAAATAGGGGTCTAATAGTAATATTGTCATAAAATGATTCCATTCCATTCTCTTCATGTTGCTCCCAAACAGGATTACTTACATTCCATTCATTTTCATTCCTTTCCATTCCTTTATTTTAAAACATCCAATCAAGGTTACTTAATTCCATTCCATTCTTTTCCATTCCTTTCCTTTACTTAAATACATTCTATTCCATTCCATTCCTTTCCATTCCCTTATGACCATCTCATTCCATTCCATTCCCTTATGACCATCTCATTCCATTCCATTCTATTCCCTTATGAACTCCCAATCGGAGCCTTAAAGACTAAAGACTTGAATAATTATAAGAGCTCTCTCTCAGACCACAGTGGCACAGTCTACACTCCACAGCAAAACCTAAAGATTAAGAGAGAGAAGTAAAGTGTAAAATACCTTGAGGGAGGCCTGAGGGGAAGTGCCGCGAGCCGCGGCAGCACGTTGAGGCGTCGGAGGCGAGGAAGGATTCGAGGCCAAGCGTTGGCGTTGCAAGCTCTAATCCGATCAGACCGATCTCCGATCTTCGATGCCCGATCCAAGCTCAGTTGCTCGAGTTTCAGGCAGAGGCGCCGTCGCTGCGTCGCGCCTATGTGCTTGATGATGAGGTTTCAGGTAGAAGCGTAAGGCGTTGTCGTTGATGAGGTTTTTTTCTTTAGGTGGTTTCTGATTTTAGGTTAGGTAAGTTTCTGATTTTAATCGAAGGACATGTATTCGTATTGGGTTTTGGTTGGTTAGTTTATTTTTTTTCTTTTTTCTTTTTTGAGAATACGTTTGGATTGGGCTTGTTGGGTATTTAGTTAATAATTATTTTGATTTAAAAATCTGGTTGGGTTGGTTTTATTTAGGATTGATGTTGGGCTTTTTTTTTTTTGGCCTTGCTCTGTAACAAATTTTTTTTTATTTTTTTTATTTTAGTTCAAAATTTGTTTGGCATAAAAATTTTGAGGGTTTTCCTTTTTTTTTTTTTTTTTTATGGGTAAACAAATAAAAAATTTAAATTATTATATATAAAACTTTTTTTTTTTTTTCAAGCCAGGGTGTTCCTGGGAACACCCTGAACCCAACATGGCGCTGCCACTGCAAATAAGTCACTAAAAATAAGCTATATCAAACCACAAATAAAGCTTAACATGAATAAAGATAGATGCACAGGCAGATATTGCATTAAACCACAAATAGAATACATCGAAGCAGGCTCCTAGTAAACAAAATTCATCAAACTTCAAATACATGTAGAACCCTTTGCAGCACAACACATTTTATTTTCATTATCATATCTACTATAATTAAGAAAGCATCAACATTCATTCATACACCTACACAAAAGCAAGCACATACAAGCATAGAACACAACAAGCATTAATAGGCAAAGATATATATTATATTCCTCCTCCTTGCTCCTTCCAACCTCAATTCCTATTATTATATGGCAAATTTTCCTGCAAATAACCAGTTAGTCCTTCCCTCTCTCCCTAACAATACTTCCTTCTCCAAATCCCACATCTCTTCTGCGCTTAACTTGGTGAAAACCCCATTCAAGTGTGGATAAACCACTCATTGCCATGAGTGCAGCCACAGAGACCCCAGCCACAGCTCCCCCAAGCACAAGGCCCGCAAAGAAGATTATAGGACTGAAGAGCAACAATAAAGGTGTGCTAACAAGTAAGATTGCCACTGATGCTATGAAACTCAACCCCATCGTACCCAAAAGTGGTCCTCCTATGGCCACGCTAGCAAGTGATGCACAAACCACTTGACTCCCATGTACATGTCGTTGGTGTTCATGTCCACTAATAAAGACCTCTCGTTTCTCAGCCATTTTAATGGTTCTAGAGCTCCTTCTATGGTGTGGTGTGTTTTGTTTTGATTGTGTAATTGTGTTGGTGTTATATATGAACATGGTGGTGGAGCTTGAGTACGTGTTTAATAGGTGTTAAGGTTGAATCTTATGTGGCAGTTTCTGAGTGTTAATGTAGCACATGTTAATGTAGGCTGTGACACGTACATATATATAGTTGAAAAAGTCTGGTTCCACAACAAAAGACACAACTTGTGCCACAACTCGCCCTTGTGGCGAGTTGTGGTTAGTGAAGGGGTGATGGTGAGTCCATATGGGGACACCCCTCCACCAACCACAACTCGCCACATGGGCGAGTTGTGGCACAAGTTGCGCCTTTTGTTGTGGCACTAAAACTGCTCTATATAGTTTGCACCGACACCAAATGAATGAGCAATAGTGATTCTACTTTTTATAAATAAAAAGAAAAGAAAAGAAAAGATTGAGCAATGATTTTGGTGGAAAATAATAATTATTACATATAGTAAAGTTATTACATAAATATACAATTTGCAGATTAATGTCCATTTTAAAAATAAACAAAAATAACTAAGAAATTTATTTATTGAAAAGTCTAGATATGATTGGATTAATTTTCACAAATATCAACAGTGATCTCATGTGTAAGTGATGTAATATAATTATTAATTGACAAATGGGCAAATTGTGTCAAAGCATACAACAAAATTAAACAATTTATTTCATAATAACGTATTCAGTGAGTAATTACTGAACCACATTCATGACAATGCAATTTATTTCTGTTAGTGTACGTATTAGTGATGAATTTGGGCAATTAGCACATGAGTGAAAGCCTGTATAAGTACCAATCAAATAATTAGAAGTTGGTTTTTTATATCTATGTTGCCTAAAGAATCATGCATGAGAGTAGGTTGATCAAAGTTCTATGTAGTGAAATTTACAAATCTGAAAATCTAGGCGATTGGTTAGCAGTTATATTTGCATTCAATTATCAACTAAATATATATAAATGTCTCACTTTTTAAAGGAATATTTGATTTTTTTTAGGCAGTGCAGACTCAAGATCATGTGGCTTCTTCATCTATGAATCCAATTTCTTTGCCCTTCTCATCAGCGACTCAATCTCTTGTCAATAATGGTAACCTGTGATAAAATCTTTTATTTATATGTGTATATGCATATGCCTACGCAATTTTCTTTTTATTTTAATAATGTGCATAACTTTTTTATAACAACAAAAAGTTTAAAAATTAGTCTTGAGGAATGTCTAATCATTTGGTATTTGCATTTGACAGATAGCAATAACAATGAAGATAACTTGGCTGTTGCTGAGTCTCCTGAGGAAATAGAAGAGATTAGGTAACCATTATTAAACTAAAAAGTTCGAATATGATGGAAATAGAAGAGATTAGGTACCCATTATTAAACTAATAGTTAGAATATGATTTGCTAAGTAAGTTGAATTAATTATTTTACTCTTAAGTTCTGACTTGTATTTGTTAACATCTACATTCATATTTCAGTGGGTTTTTGTTTAATTCCTTGCATTTGAAATTGCTCTTACTTCCCTCATCTACATATATGTTGCATTTGAAATTGCTCTTACTTCCCTCATCTACATATATGTTTTGTCAAAAAAAAAAAAAAAAACATATATATTTTGTCATACAGGAACTTAGCTGAATGAGAGGCAACAAATAAGCGTTCAAAATTACAGCATATACCCTTGACACCAAGGGTAAGCCATCATTGAAAATATTTATTAAGGTGATACTGTATAGTAGAATACATACAGTTTTGGGTTCTATATTTAGAATCTAGTTGTTGTTTCTTGTGGTCTTCCTCAAGAATGTTGAAAATCCATATGTTTATTTTGAGGCAGAAACTGTTGCATCTGAAGGGAGGAATATAACAATGTGGCCACCAAGGCTTGGAACGCTCCAAGCTACTAATTATTCATTTGATGCATCCTTGAACTCTACTAGATTGGTATGTGCCAATGAATCCTACTAGAATGCTAGTATATCATATGTGAGGTGTATTTTGTTTGTTTTCTCCAATATTTTAATAATTTTACCACTAAAAAATTGTAATATTTAGTGTTTTATTTTATAAATAAATCAGAAATACAATAAGATCGAGGTGTAATAATTTGATCATACTATATGTGTTTAAAAATTTGAAAATTTCTTGATGTTATAACTGATATAGATAAGCCTGTTTCAAGCCTATTAAAAAAAATGCAAATATCATTTTGATAAATAAAAATACAAATATCCTTCAATAATTATTTTTAAAAGCTAATGCGGACCACGCCACATCAATACTTTGTAAAAAATTTGTAAAATTTTCTGTGCGTCTAGCATCACTCTTCTTTTAAATATGGCAAGAGGAAGCCATGGATTGAGAAAACATGAGATTTTTTTTTTTTCATAATTTATTGTAATAAATAAGAGAGAGAACATTAAAACATACTATATTAATTAAGTAAGATGATTTTTTTTGAACCGTTAAACTGCTTAGAGATCTATGGTGGATAAAATGTGTAACTTTTGTTGGACCTTGTAGTGGAAAAAGTAACTAAATTTGTACAAGAATACCATATCTCTAATCAATTTTTTATCATATAAATCTTAGAAAACTGATATCAAAATTTCATTATACTTAAATAATTAATGAACCACTTAAAATAATTAATACAAAATATTTATTTATTTATCATATTATTAATCTTTTAATTACATAGAATAAATACTACAATATTGGTTATATATATAATATCACTTGTAAGGATCGGAAAAACTAGCGGCCCAAGCCCACTTAGAATAGTGGCTAGATCAATCCAATCGTGGCCCAAAACAATAAATTTGTAAGAGAGGGAAACAAACAACTAAAGGGAGGCTCCACTTGAGGAGGAAAATAAGGAAGAAAATGCAGATCTTTTTAAATGGATGAATCACTTTCTCAATACAAGTTGGCCTGAGGAGGCCACATTTACATAAAAAATGTTACTGTTCACTCTCTTTTCTCTCTGTATTCTTCTCGTTTTTTCTCTATATCTTGGTACTTGTGTCTGGATCGGTCTCTCTATAAACCCCTTTTTTCTTATATACTTCTCATTCTCTCATATCTCAACCATCCATCCTCACCTAACATACCTCCTCTCATGACACTTTTCTCTTTCTATATCTGAAGGAGGTGGCGGAAGGAATCTTCTTAGCTGTGACTTACACTATTCAGATCACTTTCTCATCAATACAGCTGATAAAGCTGTTGCCCACCATTTGATGCGGAGGCAACAGGCTACTCCAAATTAGAAACTTCCCCTATGATCACTGATTCTCTCTCTCCATATCCTTATTTCCACCTGGAACGCCTCAGGGTCCTATGACTCATCCCTTCCTCTCCTCGGGTGACTTCCTTCCTCAGGCCCGTGGCCCGTGGCGTCCCCACACCAATACTGCGACTCTTCTACTTCATCCTCGGTCCTCGGGCACCCACATCACTAAAAGAAGTTAAGAAGTCTAAATGGTTAGGACTAATTTTAGTAAATTCACAAATATTTAATTTTATGGCTTTTGTATCAATTGTTATCAAAACGGCTAAACATTCTAAATCAATTATTATTATTATAAATAAAACTATTTTATCATATAAGGAAGAATTTCATATTTTTAATAAATTATTATAATTATAAAGAAAAATATTTTCTTATATAATATATATATATAAAATAATTTAAATTCCTCTAGTATAAATAATTGATGTATAACTATTTATAATTAATATAAACATTTACTCCATTTGTTAATTCAATGAACTAATATTATGATGTAAATGCAAACTTTATTGAGGTGTAAACCTAAATAAAGAAAATCTCAAAGAATGTGCTACATAGCAGAACATCATACTCTTTCACATGAGATCTCTACTTTTATATATACATCAATCGAAGTTTTTATTTTTGTTTTTTTCCTTTTTATCGGGTTGATTGGGACTGAAGCGGGAAGTTTAGACTGATACATTTGGTCCTTCCAAATGGTAATAAAGTGGGCCATATCGACGGGTTTATGGCATAACAGGAGACATTGTAGGAATCAACTTTCTCTCAGTTTCTTTGCTATTATATATAATAATAATAATAATAATAATAATAATAATAATAACAACAACATGATTTCTTATTTGAATTTCATTATTTTGCGTTCTAAAATATCCTCACACAAATTTTTAAAATTTAAAAAATAACCCTATTTTTTAGTTAAATAATTAAAAAAAAATTGAGAAACAAATAATTTTAAATTTAAAAACACAAACCAGTTAAAAAAGAAATTTACTATTTTCTTTTATAATTTTCTAAGTTTGGCTTTCAAACTTTTATCAACTCTCACGTACAATATCCAAAAAATTAGGACATTATTTCTATTTCACTTTTAATCACTACATCCAAAATAAATAAATAAAAGAATCTCATTTCACGCGTAAAGCACGTGTGACGAATCTAGTATGTATATATATTTTTTGATTTGTTGTTAAATTGTTTTTCCATTTAGTTCATCAAAGAATAAATTTGTTATAATTATTAGAAGATGATAATCCATTGATGCTAACTTGTCACGGATCAAGTATCATGCATTGCAAAACATTTAGTTGGCCCTGAACTAAATTAGTAATCTTAAAATTTTGCCTGTTCCTAGAGGCTCTAGCTTTTCGATTTGGGCATGACTGTCATGGTAATACAAGCTATCTATAACAGTAAAGCTAATAAGTGACATTGTTAGCAATCTCACTGAATTACCCAACAATGGCTGATTATTATGAGATACTTGTGTTAGATAGCTTAAGTTTTTAG